>JASDQU010308295.1:66092-94256 GCA_032191745.1 Picea mariana
GTTGCTAATTGTACTAACCAAGATTTAACATGTTTTACCTTCTTTATCCTTTTTTACTCTACTAAAGTTGGGGTAATATAACTCAAGATAACTCCTACGTCCATTAGTATAGATACATTGATGTTATGAATTTTACCTTCAAACTCCACAATAGTGGATTAATGATCTGATTGTCTGCCATCCAAAGCTGCATTTATTTTATGAATTTTTATGCCAATATCTCCAACTGTTGAAGCTTCTTGTACATTGTGGACTGAAGTTTTAATTGATGGTTTTAAGCGTGAACAATTTCTTCACAGATGGGGTTCTCCACACCCCCAACATTTCAACGATTCTCTGGGACTGTCTACTATCGTCTTGAATCCAAAATTAATGGGTTTATTCCCCCCCTAATCATGTTGTGTGCTATAGGGATAATCATTCCTTTGGAATCCTTTAATCATGTTATGGTAAGGGGATGGCTTGAAACCATTCTTCCACTGATTCAATTTATTATGCTTCTTATTTGTAGATGTTTTTTTTTATATCATGCATGTGCCTTTAAAAGAGTTGTTTGCTCTTTCTGTTTCATGACTAGAAGTTTTTGATAAATTTTTACTAGCCTCCTCTTCCATATAATTATTCCTTGGAATATTCTTTGTTACTATATTATGTAACAATATTATAGCAAGATTGTCACAACATCTCAAATATTTATAGGTCAATTTAGGTCACTGTCATCGCAATTGCGACAACTGTGACCTAAATATAACAAATAAATATTGTTATATTTAGGTCACTTCGTTGAAGACGGGAATGGTTATAATGGTCAATTCATTGTTCTTGTGACAAACGTTGACTATATCAATTTATAATTTGTTAAAATGAATGTATAACTGTCAATATGGATAGTATCAAAAAGTTTAACAGTCAATAGTGAGCGTCGCTCTTGTGATGAAAACACAAGTTTATTGAAATATATACAATAGTCCTGCATATTGATTATCATCGAAAAATAAATGAAAGTTTGGTTTTTTCGATACAACGACGAATATGGGGTGGATTTAGATCAAAATTGAAAAATTGAACCTTTTTTCCCGAATTTTGCGACGAAAGAGTACTTTCGTCGCAAGTAGTCGTCGCAATTTTTTAAATATGTAGTAGTGATATAAATGGTGGGATATTTTCCGTTAAATCCTCTTGATTCATTGTAAACAAAGTTATTCTTTGCGAAAATAACTTCGGAACATCTAAAGGAGCGAGACAAGAAATCCGGAGGAAGCTTCCAAGGTCCAATGAGTATTAAACAATAGGTTTAGAAGGTGTTATAGGTATGTACCAGTATATGGATGTTTTATGCTTCACTTCATATATTTTTTATCCAATGTTACTTTGTACACATGCCTAAAGAATTGATTTGGGTTGCAGGAACAATGCCTCCGAAGAAACCAACCACCAGGAAATGTCTCGGAGTGTCGAATCTAAAGGAACCATATGTAGGAGAAGCCTCTTCCCCAGTGGTCGCAAAACAACTGGAATTTACTCCAAAGTTGGTGCCTATCATCAAGACATCCACCAAGGAGGTTTTCACTCAGCCCCCAACTTTTGGAGAAACAGAGGCAAGTATCAGGACCAAGGCAATATTCCTTCCCTGGGAAGAACTTTTCAGGAAAATCAAGTGGGAGGAATTCCCTGAATTAACCCCGCACAACAACGTTGTTATAAGAAATCTCGACGATGAATTTTTTCCCAATATCTGAAGAGCATACCTGCACATGGTAGCAAGAAAAAATCCATATTTCCCCTGCATTGAACTCCTGAAGTGGATTATTGACCACACAGACACTCAAAGATGTTTGATTGATGACGACAATGGAGAGTGTGTAAGGTTTTCTTTCCAATGGAGGTGCAAAATTAATACAAGATCAGAGAGACGGAGGAGCAGCTGAAAACTAATTTTGTTATAAGATTCTATGAGAAACATGACACCAATAAGGTGATGGATTCATGGTGGATAGAGGATAAAAAATTCACCAATCGGACCTCCGGCAGGTACCCGATGGCCAACTTAAGGGAGCCATATATATATCTAATGGCTCTCCTTTGCTGATTTCATGGGGAGAAAGATTTCTCCAGGTTTTCAGAGGCTTGGATGCCTCTATCTTATACTATAACCATTTTTGATATAGGTTTTAACTGGATTTCCATCATCTCCAAACAGTTGAGCACTTGCATATAATAGGCTGAGACACTAAAAGAAGGAGAGACTCCATCTTTCCACATGGAATATTATCTATTGGATGTCATCTGTGCCAGAAATTATTTTCCCGGAATGAACTTGAGTTTGCACACCTCAGAGTTCCTAGTCCATGTATATTACAACATCTTGTGGATGTCATTTATTACTTTATTGCATGAGTTTGGATTGGAACAATTTAGAACGCTATATTCAGTGTCCTTTATTTAGGAGAAAAACATATCAAGTCCTTTTCCTCTTAATTCAACTATATGGATTGATGTCAACAAAAATATTTGTATACAGTTTTTATTATCAAACCGTTTTAAATCTATTAACTTTCCTTTGTTTACTGCAATGTTTTTCTATTTTACTTTACATGCATTTTTACCATAGTTTAATACAAGAACACACTACAAATACCTCCACTCTCTACTATGTAGCTTCTATATCTGGATATTCCACGACTGTTAATATTAAGAAAAATGCACTTCTTTTATACGATAATTTCCAGAATCTAATAATTCACATCCTTATGCAAGGTGTATAAAACTTTCCTTTCTCATAATTATAACGTCAAAATGTGTTATTCCATACTCTATGTAAGGAAGGAGATCCATTTAATTTAAATAGAATGCAAGCATATATAAAATAACTTATTTTATAATATATATAATTTTGTAGCATTAATGAAAATTTAGTAGCATAATATATAACTTGGTAGCATACATATAATTTTGTACCATATCTACAATTTTGTTGCTACTTGAGAATTTATATATATATATAAACCTTAATATATCTCTAATTATGTTGTTGTATACTAATTAATAAAGCCTTCATAACATTGAATCACATCTTTATATAGATCAACACTTTATAGCTACATGAAAATCTATAATCTACATAAAGGTAAATGGTTAAATACAATGCATCAAATTATGTAGCTACATGTTATTGCAACAATCCTACAGAAATGCAGAGTAAATAAAGATACATATTTGTAAACCTTGATGTTGGAAAACAAATGGAACATCCACATTCCACGCAACCATAGACAGAGAACAACCACGATTACTTGTGTTGATCACCCCCTAGCCAAAATATGTCTCACATATCTATCCATAAAATAAGGACAGTTGAAAAGTCAAACACTTTCCCAATAGTCATAAAAGTAATAATTACATAATTCCACAAATTCAAATCCGAATTTCTGAAAATTGAAATTTATTTTTAACACAACAATTTTAAAATAAATTGCTTTGAATATTTGAGGATGTCACATCCTCTCCCCCTTAAGTATAACATTGTCCTCAGTGTTAGTCTCTATTTAAACTATTACTTGGAACCGAGTTGGATAAGATTTCAACATTTCTTCTTCCAACTCTCAAGTAGCCTCCTCAGGAATAAAGTGCTTCCATTGCACTTTTACTTGGGTGATGGCTCTATTCGGAAGTATTGCTTCTTTCATATCTAGAATGCATAGAGGTTCCGCTTGGAACTCACCTTCTAGTTCCACCTACACCATGTTCCAATAAATTATGTGCTTATGATCATGAATGTATATTTTTAGTAATGAAACATGAAAAACATTATGAACTTCTAAATTTGTAGGGAGTGCTAGTTGGTACGCCACTAGTATGATTAGAGTTAAGTCTTGGAATGGACAACAAAAATTGGTGCCAACTTGGAACAACTTCATAGTTTTAGGTATCTCCACCTTTCTTGGACTTTTAAATACACATTCTCTCCAATTTTGAATTCCTGATGTCTCATTTTCATATCCGCATAGCGTTTATGTCGATATTGTTCCTCTTTCAAATTTTGTTGTATCCGTTTGACCATCCTTTTCATTTCTTGGAGAATTTCTGGTCTGACCATAATTCTTTCGATTATCCCAACTGATGGAGGTTTTAAATTTTCTTCTCTATAAAACTTCAAAGAGACTCATCTTAGATAATTCTTGATACCCATTATTGTATGCGAATTCAACTAAGTGTATATACTCTTCCCACTTAGTTGGTTTTGTTCTTACATACATTCGTAACATATCTTAGAGAATCTGATTCACATGTTATGTTTTTCCATCCATCTGTGGATGGCAACTTATGTTGAAATTCAGATTACAACCCAAACCTACAAACAATTTTTTCCAAACATTGGATCTAAATTTAATGTCTCTATCTGAAATCACCATCTTAGGAATCCCATGCAATATAAATATTTATCTCATAAAAATTTCAGCAATATTAATCACTTTGTAAGTAGATTTCACACGTATAAAATGTGAAAACTTACTTAGCTTGCCATTCACTACAATAATTGAATCGTTTTGTCTTTGAGTCTTAGTAAAACCTGAGATGAAGTCCATTGAAATAATTTCCCATTTCCATTCTGGTATAGGCATAGATTGTAAAAGACCTTCCAGATGTTGATGTTCAACCTTTACCTGTTGATAATCTAACAATTTAGACAAGTATTCAATTGTTTCATATTTCATATTAGGCCAATAAAACTGTTTTCTTAAAGATATTATCATTTTCTGGTATCCTGGATGACCAAAATATGGATAAAAATTATCATCTTCAATTCAGTGGAATTAGCTACATATAACCTATTTTTGAACCTTAAAATTCCATTTTTATCCATACTGAGATTTGTACTGTGCATATTTCCCTCATTTTTAAATCATCATTTTATTCAATTGACAATAATCAATACACAATCTTAGAGTTTCGTCTTTCTTTTTAACAAACAAAATTGGTTTTCCCCATGGTGAAACACTTGGTTTGATGCATTCTTTATCTAACAATTCCTGTAATTGACTTTTAGTTATGTTAGCTGAGGAACACTCATTCTATAAGGTTTCTTTGATACTAGGGAAGATCCAGGTAGTAGATGAATAGATAAATCTATTTTTCTCCTTGGAGGTAGTTCTGGTATCTCTTGTATGGATACATCTTTAAATCCCTGAAGGACTACAAAGTATTCCAAACTTTGTTTTCTTTCTCTTTCCAAAAGATTAGTTACTTGAATAACATAAACTTTGCAACCCTTACTAATACATTTCTTGAATTGCATTGTTGATATTCGTCTAACATAAACTAGTTTTCTAATTCCTTTTGCTTTTCTTGATGTATTATTTTCATCTTTGTACACAAATGACTTTTCATAATAGTTCAGTGTCACTTTATCCCTTTCTAACCAGTCCATTCCAATAATTATGTCATACGAACCTAAAGGTAACACTTTCATATTTAACTTTGTATTATGACCACTTATACTTAGTTGAAAATCATAAACAAATTTATTTACCTTTCTTTTTGTCCCTGTTGCTAATTTTACTAACGAGGATTTAACATGTTTTACCTTCTTTATCTTTTTTTAATCTACTAAATTTGGGGTAATATAACTCAAGATAACTCCTACGTCCATTAGTATAGATACATTGATGTTATGAATTTTACCTTCAAACTCCACAATAGTGGATTAATGATCTGATTGTCTGCCATACAAAGCTGCATTTATTTTATGAATTTTTATGCCAATATCTCCAACTGTTGAAGCTTCTTGTACATTGTGGACTGAAGTTTTAATTGATGGGTTTAAGCATGAACAATTTCTTCGCAGATGGGGTTCTCCACACCCCCAACATTTCAACGGTTCTCTGGGACTGTCTACTATTGTCTTGAATCCAAAATTAATGGGTTTATTCCCCCCCTAATCATGTTGTGTGCTATAGGGATAATCATTCCTTTGGAATCCTTTAGTCATGTTATGGTAAGGGGATTGTTTGAAACCATTCTTCCAATGATTCAATTTATTATGCTTCTTATTTGTAGATGTTTTTTTTTATATCATGCATGTGTCTTTAAAAGAGTTGTTTTCTCTTTTTGTTTCATGACTAGAAGTTTTTGATAAATTTTTACTAGCCTCCTCTTCCATATAATTATTCCTTGGACTATTCTTTGTTACTATATTATGTAACAATATTTTGTTAATTTCTTGTTGATCTTCCTGATCTTTCTTTACCTTTTCATTATCATATTTAAACAAATGCAATTCCACAATAATATTCCCCATCGTTCCTAGCTCTTGGGTGGTTGACCTTCCTTCACTGTGATGTTCTAGATTTCTAGGAAGTTCTTGGTGCAATATTCCTCATCTTCCACAACATCATTTTTACTAATACTTGTTGTAATATTCTACAGAATGTTAGAGGGCAACTCTAACTTTATAATTACAAACAATCATGCAAAATTAGTGTGTACTATAACAAACATTCAAACAATATATATATATATATATATATATATATATAATTGACAAAATAAAAATAGATAATGAATATATAGATCATTACCATGGGATGATATTAATTCGATCCTCCATTAGTGTGCCCATATTTCCTACAATGTTCTGTAGCTGTTGCTATTAAAATTCTTACGGGACGTATGAGGCAACATTTTTTGCAAGGGAAATAACATCTACCATCACCCTTTTCACCCGCTTTACTTTTTTCCCCACCTCTAACTATATTCTGCGACATTCTTCTGCATACCTTCCGAAAATAAATACCCTTTCAGAACCGTCGTTGTTATAGCAAGATTGTCACAACATCTCAAATATTTATAGGTCAATTTAGGTCACTGTCATCGCAATTGGGACAACTGTGACCTAAATATAACAAATAAATATTGTTATATTTAGGTCAGGTCATTGAAGATGGGAATGGTTATAATGGTCAATTCATCGTTCTTGTGACGAACATTGACGATATCAATTTAGACTTTGTTAAAATGAATGTATAATTGTCAATATGGATAGTATCAAAAAGTGTAACGGTCAATAGTGAGTGTCGCTCTTGTGACGAAAACACAAGTTTATTAAAATATATACAATAGTCCTGCATATTGATTATCGTCGAAAAATAAATGAAAGTTTGGTTTTGTCGATAAAGCGATGAATACGGGGTGGATTTAAATCAAAATTGAAAAATTGAACCTTTTTTCCTAAATTTTGCGATGAAAGAGTACTTTCATCACAATTTTTTAAATATGTAGTAGTGATATGAATGGTGGGATATTTTCTGTTAAATCCTCTTGAGTCATTGTAAACAAAGTTATTCTTTGCGAAAATAATTTCGGAACATCTAAAGGAGAGAGACAAGAAATCTGGAGGAAGCTTCCAAGGTCCAATGAGTATTAAACAATATGTTTAGCAAGTGTTATAGGTATGTACCAGTATATGGATGTTTTATGCTTCACTTCATACATTTTTTATCCAATGTTACTCTGTACACATGCCTAAAGAATTCATTTGGGTTGCAGGAACAATGCCTTCGAAGAAACCAACCAMCAGGAAATGTCTCAGAGTGTCGAATCTAAAGGAACCATATGTAGGAGAAGGCTCTTCCCCAGTGGTCACAAAACAACTATAATTTACTCCAAAGTTGGTGCCTATCAGCAAGACATCCACCAAGGAGGTTTTAACTCAGCCCCCAACTTTTGGAGAAACGAAGGTAAGTATTAGGACCAAGGCAATATTCCTTCCCTGGGAAGAACTTTTCAAGAAAATCAAGTGGGAGGAATTCCTTGAATTAACCCCGCACAACAACATTGTTATAAGAAATCTCGGCGACGAAGTTTTTCCCAATATCCGAAGAGCATACCTGCACATGGTAGCAAGAAAAACTCTAGATTTCCCCTGCATTGAACTCCTAAAGTGGATTATTGACGACACAGACACTCAAAGATGTTTGATTGATGACGACAATGGAGAGTGTGTCAGGGTTTTCCTCCGAGTGGAGGTGCAAAATTAATACAAGATCAGAGAGACGGAGGAGCGGCTAAAAACTAATTTTGTTATAAGATTCTATGAGAAACACGACGCCGATAAGGTGATGGATTCATGGTGGATAGAGGATAAAAAATTCACCAATCGGACCTCCGGCAGGTACCCGATGGCCAACTTAAGGGAGCCATATATATATATAATGGCTCTCCTCTGCCGATTTCATGGGGAGAAAGATTGCTCCAGGTTTTCAGAGGCTTCAATGCCTCTATCTTATACTATAACCATTTTCGATATAGGTTTTAACTGGGTTTCCATCATCTCCAAACAGTTGAGCACTTGCATACAACAGGCTGAGACACTAAAAGAAGGAGAGACTCCATCTTTCCACATGGAATCTTATCTATTGGATGTCATCTGTGCCAGGAATTATTTTCATGGAATGAACTTGAGCTTGCACACCTCAGAGCTCCCGGTCCATGTATATTACAACATCTTGTGGGAGAACAGGTACAACAAATCCTACTCTCTCATTTGTGATCAATTTATCGCACGTATTCATTTTTTGGTTGTTCAATAAAGAGTTCCCAAGACTGTGAGATGCGGCCAAAACGATTATAGAAAAATTTGGCCACTGGTACTTGGATGAGTGCTATACCTACATCATGGTTTTTAGAGGCACCAGAGCACCACACCTGTTACCTATGTATGTCCTCAATCGACTAGTAGTAGGGGAAATCTTTTATCAGACCATCTTGCAAGGTTACAATGCTACTCTGGTAAAAGATAAGAAGAGGGCATTCATACCTTATGGATTTCATATAGGTTTCTACATGGTAAAAGACACCGCTGAAGCCAAGAAAGAAGGGTTAAACCAATTGGAGTTCTGATTCTAGACTGGTCATTTTCGCAAGCACGACCCAAAGGGTCTAGTCCTGAAGCATACATCACAATTAGTGTCCTATTGTCCATACTCCCATGACAGGTTTGAAGATGATATCTTCACCGAAAATGCTCGAGACTGGGAAGAGGTGATGGCGAGGATGGCTGAACCTAAGGAAGCCAGGCTCAAGGGCATGAGTTGGGAGGACCAAGAGACAACCCTAGAAAAATTGGCTCAAGAGGTCCTCAGGGCCAGAGAAGAAACGATAGCATATGAAGTAGCATAAACCCCCTTGATAGCCCTAATGTAAGGCAGAGATATCCATTTGTCACAGGACGTAAGGGTAAGGGGATTGATAATGTTAGAATGGGAACATTGGGTGATTGATCAGGTACAAGATGATCCTAACCTATTAGAAATGAAAGGATTACAAGACGATAACTTAGAGAGAATACAAGTGGGTACAAGCGGCCCCAAATTTATATATGTTGATGAAATTGTCAGGCTGGATGATCTTGAATTGACAATGGCACTGGAACGATCACCAGGAGGTGTTGTGACTCAGCCAAAAATAGTCCGGGTATTGGTGGAAACAAGCACATCAAACCACTTGAGAGAATTTATAAGAATATATGATGAGGATGAAATCCCAAAGGCATCTCTCGGGACCCATGTGCATGTCCAAGAAGAAAAGGGACCTGAGAATAATTCTTCTCCTTATCCCAGGGTCCAAACATAGGAGGTCCCATAGAAAGTAAAAGAAGCCAAGAGTGGGCCTGACAGAAAGAGGCCCGATGCACCGGAGACCCGAGGAGACAGTTCGAAGGACAAGTTAGAACTAGAAAATCTAAAGGAAGGATCCCCGCAAAAGGAAATTGACATTTCAACTACTGATGAACAAGTAGGTATCGAGTCTATTCCCAATGCCTTTATTTCTCTTGATATTGAGATCCCCGATAAGTGACAAACATAGGCCAAGCCTTTGGAGAACAATGAGGAAGTTGAAGAACCTCATCTTGAGAAAATATACACCACCAAAATTCTGGGAAACACACTCACATGGGGTGATCAGTATATTCCCAAACCTGTGGACAAGGTAGCCAATATATATGCGATCACTTATGATCGAAAGAGGAAGGCTATTGTCCAACGGACCACCAAGAAAAGGAGGATTACATTGGATCGTTCCATCCTCACCACTACATAGGAAGATTTGATAAACACAGAAAACACTAGAACATCCGAAATTATCGGCGTAGGGAGTGAGATCTCGGATACCACCCTAGATAGACCTAAAAAGGATGAAAAGGAGTTGGTCGCCTCCCTGAAAGAACTAGAACATTTGTGCTAGCAAGCTATGGAAAGAGTCGACTACATTGGTGCAGTCCACCAGGGCCGATATAAGTAAGAACATGACATCCGAGTGTTGAGTGAAATCAGTATTGATCTCACAAAGAATATTTATCAGTCTTGATCAGTATTGGGCTAAAATTTCTCAGGAACCACACCGGGAAATTCAAAATCATTGGGCCAAATGGGAGAAACATTGGGCTAAAATCATCAAAGAAATGAATGATATCAGACTGCCCGAGTTTGACATGTCTGATGACTTTGTTTACTTGCATGACATAGTCGAATCTCATGCCAAGCAAGATTCTTTTTGGGCTGAAAGACTAGTGAAGGTGACCAACACAGTGTTAGGACAAGTGCAACAATTTATGGAAAACCCGATTAGATCTCGGGTTGTACTACATCAGTTACGTAATAGTCTCGTGAAGTACCAGACACATGCAATGGAGATCATAGAAATTTATGCAACCCTGATGGTTCAAGAACTGCTTAACGAAGGCGCTATCTTCCCTAGTACAAGCCGCTACTCTTCTCCTATGGTCATGGTCCTAAAGAAATAAGTTTCTTGGTGCATGTATCCTGACATCTGCGCCCTCAACAAACTAAATATGCTTTTGGCACCTTAGAAGTCGATTACTTGGGTCTTCTTATTGGAAAGAATGATGTCATGGTGGATCCTAAAAATATTGAAGCTATGATAGACTGGCCACACACAAAGACTCTCAAAATATTGAGAGGATTTATGGGCTTAATAGGTTATTATTGCAAGTTTGTTAATAATTATCAAAAGATTTCAACACTTCTAACTGCACTCCTTAAAAAGAATTCTTTCACTTGGACTCCAATAGTTGCTCAGGATTTTCAAACTTTGAAGATGGCCATGTGCACCACTCCAGTCCTGGCCCTTCCTGATTTCACAAAGACCTTTGTCCTAGAATGTGATGCTTCAGGGAAAGGTATCCACATTGTCCTTATGCAAGAGGATCGGTCTTTGGCCTTGACCAACAAACAATTATCTGAACGAAATTTAGGAAAATCAATCTATGAAAAGGAAATGGTGGTTATTTTGCATGTCGTTGACTTGGGGCACCCTTATCTATTGGTGAAATGTTTCCAAATTAGGACATATCATCAAAGCCTCACATATTTTCTGGAACAACACATTTCCTCCCTAGAGAAGGAAAAATGTGTGACTAATCTCTTTGGATATCATTATGAGATAATTTACAAGAAATTCAAAGACATTATGGTTGCAGATGCACTTTCCCAAAAATATGAAGATGAAGGATCCCTTTTTTCTCTCTCCTTCATTGTACTGGATTGGCTCCAAGTCGTTTACCAACAATGGCTACATGATCCCAAAAGTTCACATCTCATACAACAATTGCAATCCAATTATCCAGTTTCCCCAAGGTACTCTTGGCTCCATGATGAGCTTTGATACAAAGGTCATTTGTATTTAAGTAAATAGTCAAAAATTAAATCCATGGTGCTTTCTGAGCTTCATGCTACACCCACAGCTGGGCACTCCGGGTTTACCAAAACCTATGACAAGGTCAAATGTTCTTTTTTTCTGGGATGGTATGAAACAAGACATTCATAATTTTGTGGCCAAATGTGATGTGTGTCAACACAACAAGGGAGAAAGAGTCAAATCTCCTGGCAAACTATAACCACTTCTGATTCCACCTGCTATTTGGAGGGATATCTCTATGGATTTTATTACAGGCTTACCTAAATAGGTCAATAAATCAGTCGTCATCATCGTAGTTGATTGCCTTTCCAAGAATTCTCATTTATGTGCTCTTCAACACCCATTTATAGCATCCACAGTGGCTCAACTTTTCATGGATCAGGTATTCAAGCTTCATGGCATGCCACATTGTATTGTTTTTTATTGTGACCCAACTTTCAACTACAATTTTTGGAAAGAAATATTCAAGCTACAAGACACGCAATTGCCTCTTAGCACCGATTATCATCCCCAGATGGATGGTCAAATTAAAGTTGTCAAAAAGTGTTTGGAAACATATTTGAGGTGTTTGCATTGGAAAACAAAAATCAGTGGGTTCAATGGTTACCCCTAGCTGAATGGTGGTACAACACTTCATACCATACAACTACCTGCATGACTCCTTTTGAAGCGATATATGGAAAAAAGACACCTTAATTTCTCTCATATTTACCAGGTGTCTCGAAGGTCCAGGAAGTTGACCAAACGCTTCGAATTCGAGAGGTTATTTTGAGTACACTCAAAGAGAATTTGGCCATGGCCAAAAATCGCATGAAGCAACCAACATATCAAGGTCACTCTAAACCTCAATTTGCAAAAGGGGATCAAGTATTTCTTCAAGTGAAACCTTACAAGTAAAATTACGTCAAGGCCAACCATTGTTAGAAGATGGTGCCCAAATTTTATGGTCCTTATAYAGTTCTCAAGCATGTGGGACAAGTGGCCTATCAGTTAGATTTTCCAAATCATTCTCAGGTACATCCTTTGTTTCATGTTTCATGCTTAAAGAAGGTGACTGGAACTAAGTGCCAAACTCAAACCAACCTTCCTGATTTGGAYGAAGAAGGCTCCATTTGGATACAAACAAAAGCAATTTTGGACTAGTGTGAGCATCTCCTGCATTAGCAAACCATCAAGGAAGTGTTGGTCCAATGGAAAGATACAACTCCAGTAGATGCCACTTAGGAACTAGCTACCATTCTACAACGATTTCCACATCTCAAGCATTAAGGAAAAGGTTTTTTTTAAGGGGGAGGACATGTTAGGGACCTAGGCCCTCATGTAGGTAGAAAAATGTATTCTGATGTAATAAGGGTCAATATTAATAAGGCCTTGCAATAAGGTAGAATAATTCAAATGTAAGAAGACCTAATAGAATCTTCCGCTTCTAGAAGAATCTTTCTCTAGATGGTTCTCTTGATAGACATATTTAGTATAAATAGGAATCATGGGTATGACAACCCTAGCTTTGATATTATTTTAATAGACCTCTTCTTGAGTGGAGGTGAGACAAGTGAACATTGCTCTCGATAATCGAAGTTCTATTTCTAGTGTGATTTTGTTATCATTTTAGTATTATTGTGGTGTTATTCTAGTTATATTGTTGTTCATCTTCCATTGCTAGCATTTTATTTCTATTATGCATACTTTTTATATCTGGAATATTACAGAGCCTGACTGTGAGAGGAAGGATGGATATAGAAGGAAGGGATGGTAAGAAGATATAAAGGGATAAATGGAGAGAAGTATAAGGGAGCGAGGGAGTGTAACATCTCGCTCTTGCATGTAATTAGTGAACTTATTCTTTGAGGACACTTTCTTGCAAGTGATCTAGATTATTATACTATTGGGAATTTGATTATGATTATGATCTGTTATAGATTGATGACATGTTATTTTGCTGTATTGACATAGACATGTGCTATTGACTCGGTTTTCCTGAGTGTGTAGGATTTTGGACCTCGAGGATGCAGAGGCATCGATGAAACCCCTTGGATTCTAGATCGATTCAGGGAGTGGACAATTCGGGTTTGAATGTTGTATATATGACCTATGTGCATATGATTAGATGTTATGATTATGGATTTTATTCTGACATGATTCGTTGATGACACAGGATAACGACATATTGTTGACCAGACTCACATATGGAGTAGAGGGGTCACGCACGATAACCAATTACATTGAGGGAGAGGTGTGGACAGCAACCCTGCCACAACCTACTAGCACTCCCGCCGTGGCTCAAACTTTAGGTTAACGATTACCTAGTTTGAGAAGACCCACAATGTTGTGAGGGCCGACTACGATAGTCACTCATGATGATTCTAAGGGGCGCGCAATAAGGCAAGGGACTTATTCCTTAGAGGCCTTTAATCTCCCACAATATCACCTAGAGGAGTATTAACTCTAGGGATTTTGATGTCTACCAAGTCATTCAAGAGGCGAGTGGCACCCTTGGAGCACAGAGTGCATCCTGAAGGGCACATCGTGCAAGAAAAATGGAAAGAGGCGAGTGGCACCCTTGGAGCACGTAGTGAATCCTAAAGGGTACGTTCTGCAAGGGAAAAAAATGAGGCGAGTGGCACCCTTGGAGCACCTAGCACATTCTCAAGGCCACGTCGCGTTGTTAAACAATAAATGAATAAACCTATGGCCTTAGTATGAATAATGTGATGAGAAATATTTAAGACATTTTCTCCAATAAAATGTCTCCCAACCTAGGAAAATAAAGTCTAGGTCTAAGTGATACTTGTGATAAAAATAAAAATAAATAAATAATAATGATAATCATCATTAATTGTGTGATGAGAAGGGGTTAAGAAATTCAATTAATTTATAAAAATATTTTGGGGGATAAAATTTAAAAAGGGGGAAAAGGGGGAAGTAATTGTTTTGTTACATATGATAATTAAAAATTTATCAATTAAAAAGAAAAAGGGTAAAAAGGTAATTTTCTACACATGCCAATTTGAGTTTTAGATGAAAAGAGAAAGAGGGAAATTCAAAAGAATTAGGAAACTAGGAAAAAGCAGGAAACATAAAAATAAATTGGAAACACAAGGAAAAGGAAGAAAGAATAACTTAGTAAGGTATCTAGCATTTAAGAACTTTCTAAACTAATCTCAACTAGTAAATTAGTAAGGGGGTGAGTCATCAAAATGTGTAAGGGAATATGGGGACACATAGGAGCGATTCTAGGAATTCTTTTAGGTGGGTGAGGGAAATAGGAGTAATTAATTAATTAATGAAATTAATTTATGGTGCAATGAAAGGGATGGGTGACACATGTACGTGGAGGATTTTTATGAATTAAATTATTGAACAATAAATTAAATGGGATTTTGGGAAAGTAAATGACTTAGAAACTCTATATAAAGGAGGGAGGAGGAGGATGATGGATTTGTTCTATTATGCATAATGTTACGTTGTAGAAAATTAAAATTGACTGACTTAGCTTGTGGGAGTTCGAATACCCAACTCGGTGAGGAGTGGTAGCTTGACCTTGCAAGGCGAGATGGGAGCTATCTTATATTTTTTTTAATGTGTGTGGCCCCTTTGTGGCTCGGGGGGGATAAGGGTGAAGAAGAGTACTCCTAGCATTGGTTGGGAGGTACATATGAAGTCTCATCGGTTGAAAAGTAGGAGCTGCCTGGAGCGCATTGGATAATGACTCATAGAAGACGACTTGGGATATGGTATGCTTACATGATTATGCATGGTAGATTCTTTTATACCTTCTGCTTTCAATTATGTATTTTTAATTATGCAAATAAAATGTTGACTTAGAATTTTAATTGGTAACTTAATTTCCCCATAGACTTAAGGTCACTGTTGATTGTTTCCCTTGTATTTCCATCCTTGCATGTTGTGACTCTCCTTAGGTTTTGTTTATTTTTGTGAAGAGTTGTGATTTTTGTCCTCATCTCTAGTTCGTCATTCAACGCTTGAGCAGTCGGCCAGGAGTCAAATCAACAGTCATCATTTCGATGTAGAGAGACCTATAGATTCTAATGCCCTACTTTTCTATAAATGGATGATGAGCGAAGGATGAGTTTCACAGTGATTTACTCCTTCTTATCTTCACATTTTTATATATTGTTGGATAATTTAACTTTGCTTGGTAATACCTTCCTCACTATTTAACTCTGTGTTTTTTTTTTTCTGGCATTATTCGCTACAATTTGTTTATATTTTCTGGCGATTTTTCCACTCCTTAAGATAACATGGTTGCTTTTGTATCTAGAGATTTTTCCACTCCTAAAGAAAGCATGGTTGCTTGTGTATATAGATATTTTTCGACTCCTTAAGATAGAAATGGTTTCTTGTGTATCTAGATAGTTTTCCACTCTTTAAGAGATTAATCATAGCTTATGTATTTGGCGATTTTTCCACTTCTTTAGACTGCATTTTGTTTTTATTTATAAGACATTTTTACCACTCTTAAATACCAGAATCGTTTCTTGTGCTTACCTCGCGATTTTGGCCATTTTAAGACTGCAATTCGTTTTTTTGCGGGGCGAATTTTTCCATGCGAATTTCTATATTTGGCAAGTTTTTTTTCTCCTCCATGAATTTCCTATGCCTTACCGGTTAATGGGGGCATATTGGTGGGAATTTTTGTTTACCTTTATGACTGCATTGATATTCTTATATTTCCTGTGATTGTTTTCCTTTCGGTTATCTCTTATTGTTTCCTGGTTGGAAGGCAACAATTTTTTACAATTATCATTAGGTTAATTCTGTTTAAGTGGAAAGAGCGTACCTTTCATTGTAGACAACTATTTCCTTATTACTTTAAAGGACTACACGACATTATGAGAGAGCATTTAGTGAGAGATTAAAAGACAACGATCTTAGCCTCTGTATAGTCTGTGTATTCAACTTCACCCTGTCAATGGTTTCAACATTCATTATGGTCTCTGGTCCTAGCATATTTATGGTATGTGCTTCAACAGGTGTTTAGACAAATGGTTATCTATAACTTTAACTGCATTTTTTTAAAACTTAAATAATAGGGAATTTTTAAATAACTACGTTTCAACATTCTGGACAATGAACTTGTATCAAACACAAAGATTTACTTGATGCATTTTATTACCTTTGAATGTGAGATTAATTAGGGGCATAACAATTAGAATCATGGTTGCAAATAAGTAAGCAGGTGTTGGAAAGTCAATATAATTATTTTATTCTTTACTTATGACAACTAATGCACATGGAGATTTTATGACAACAATTTTCATTATGGTTGCCAACTCTTTTACCATTTTATGATTGTGATTATTGAGTTATATAGAGTTATTTCCCCCAGTGTTTCAGTGATAATTTGACTCAACTATAGTTAACAGATAGACCGCAAATGGTTGGATTAGCATTGATTAATAATTTTTTTTAAATAGCTAAAATCATCAACTACATGGAACAACTCTGAATGACATTTATTATGAAGAGAAAGGTAGCATTAAGTTTCATTAACTAGCATCGAGGTGGAAATTAATTATAACTATCAATTAAAATCAAATGTACATTGATTAGCTTGACATGAGATTTATTCAGGAACAAAAAGATAGCATTGAATTTGCATTGAATAGCTTGATATGATATTTATTATAAAGAACAAGATAGAAATAAAATTGCGTCGAGTACCATCGAAATGACAATTATTTATAATCCACAAAACCACATGAAAATATCCCTCTTTAAAGGCCTTGTCATTCTCAGTAGTTTCTTCTTAAGGTTAATAGACAACTTGTTAATTTAGTACGGTTAATATATCTAGAAGGCGTGTTGTAATTTAATTTTTTAATAAGAGTTATACTTGTAGCATTCTACAATGATATTATTAATGTTGTTTAGAATGTTAATTTCTAAGTTAGATTGTACTTAATGATTAAATTAGATTGATGAGTATTGACTAAATTGTAAATTAGACTTGCTAAATTAGATTGTAATTAACGTTAAACTAGAATTGTAATTATCGACTAATTTAGACTTGATTAATGGTTTGGGTTGTTGGCGAAATCGTGTAACTGTTGCGTATTTTTGAGTAACGTCATCTAGATTCTGGTTGACTGGTTGCTTGGGGTGTGGGTGTAGTTTTCTTGTCAGTTGTTTCGCCTCCTAGGGCGCTGGATTTTCTTGATTCCTTGGTCCGGTTAGGTTGTGTTGTGCCAAGGTTATTTATGCATTTATCACCTGGGGATGGTATGATTCTTGATGAGGGGATCATGGCACACTTTATTGGATAGCGGCGAATGATAACTTAGCCCGATTCGGTGCCTTCTGTGTGGGTGTTGTTGAGCATTGTAATTTTTCCTTTGGCGCACGGGTTGAACGCCTTCATGCATTGGGTTTGCGCACCTTCAGGTTCTAGTAATTCATCGTCAAAGTCGTTGTGTCGGGAGGGGGATGTTGTCCTTTATCTTGTAGGCATGGTCCTATTTGCGTCGAGTGGGTAGTTGTTCCCCTTGTTGTTCTACGCACGTTCGCCCAGTTGCTCTTGTGCCAGTGCATGGAGTCATAGTTTTTTGTTGGCTAGACAACGCGCTTGCATTCATCATTAGTTGTGTGGTTCAACTATTGTCATGATTTCCTTCCTAGCTAAAGAAAAAAAAAAACACACTTTTTCTTCGCTTATAGACATGATGAACGGGGTCGTTACATATGGTATTAGAGCAAGTTCAACCCACAACTTGGGATCACTACAACTTTCGTTGATATGATATTTGATTATAATGTTGCTAATTAAGTTGAATTGTATTCATGCAGGTAATCATGGTTAGAGGATGTCGTGGAGGTAGATGACAAGGTGCTAGGGGAGGAGGTGCAATGCCTCCAGTAGCATCCACACCTGAGGGGTCTAACCCCCAGGGAGACGAATAGATTGTCAGGAAGGAGAAGATAGCAGTGGGTGATGTGGCTGGGTTCATGAGGTCTTTCCAGTGAATGTCTGAGGCATTGATCAACCATTTGGAAAGAGATGAGGCCAGGGCACCAACACCCCCCGAGAGTCCACTGCGTGCTTTGGTTTGTACTAGTAGCATTCACCGTGAAGTAAAGAAGGTCAAATTTCCCAAGTTCTTTTGTTCCCGAGACAACACAGCTGTCGAGGCATGGTTGGAGAATATGGAAATATTCTTTACACTTCGCGACTATACCTCCAACATGAAGGTACACATGGCGGTCTTTCAATTGAAGGGGAGCGCTATTCTAGGGTGGAAGACACTCATTCCATAACTGAACATGGTCGTCGAAGATGTGTCATGGGAACTATTCGAGGAATGGTTCCAAGAGAGGTACCTATCAGAGGAATTCATTGAGTGTCAGCTCAACGAGTTCAACGCCTTACGACAAGGCAACCATATAGTGCCCGAGTACGAGGCCTGTTTTATGAAATTACTTCAATATGCTCTACATATTAATACTGAGAAACTTAAGGTCAACAGGTTCATGTTCGACCTTAATGGAATCATACGTGCAAATGTTAGGATTCTGATGCCTCAGACCTTTCATGATGTCATCCAAAAGACCCTCATATAAGAGGAGGAGCTTATCAACGAGGGTCAGAGGAGGACTCTAGCAAGATCGAAAGGGAAAGTGTCATCTAGTTCCTACCAACATTAGACACCATGCAAACGTACGCCTGGATATCATGGCTTCCAGAGAGGATCCACTTTCACTACACCTCGACAACCGATGCCTCCACAATGGACACCTTATCGGGGATCACAACATTAGCAATAGCGTCGACTACAACAACAGTAGTTTAGGCCTGTTCAACATAATAGACCAGGATTCCAAGCCGGTGGGTCGTCATATTCTAGTTTGGGTACCATGAGTACTAGAACGAAGAAGGGTTGTTGGACATGTGGGGAGCCACACTACCAACACGACTTCCCAGTGGATAGGACTAGAGCATCTGGATCAGTCGAACCCAATACCGTGGGAGATTTGGGCAAGGCCCATCGGATTCATGCAGGAGTGAATAAATGCCAGGCAGATCACTAATCGACTGTTCTCGAGACGTTAGGTATCATTGCTGACCAGAAACTTAGTATTCTCATATATCTCGGTGCTACCGAGAGTTTCATTTCTGGTGCAGTGCTAAAAAGGATTAAGGTAAAGGCAGTCGAACAATATGAGTGTAGCTTCATAGAGATGGCTTTGGGAAATAAACAAAAGGTTGGAGGAAAGGTTATGGGATGTACGCTTAACCTAGGAAATTTTGTCACTAGGGCCAACCTGTACATCATGATCTTAGGATCTTATGACGTCGTGATTGATATGGACTGGTTGGAATCACATAAGGTGATACTCAACCATAAGACAAAATGATTGAGCTTGGTTGATGATGAGGGACAAAGGCGTGTGATTGTAGCTTGGAACCTGGGAGTTTCCCTGAGGTTCATGTCTTCTTTGCAACTATAAAAGAGCATGCGCAAGGGGTGTAAGCTTTATGTGCACCTTGAGTTAAAAGAAAGGGGAGTAGCAGAAGGTCTAAAACACCTTTCGGTTGTGAAAGAGTGTGCCGACACGTTTCTGGAGGAGTTACGTAGAATGTCGTAGGAGAGGGAATTGGAGTTTACGATAGACCTGAAACTATGGATTGAAACGATAGAAAGAACACCTTATCGGATGTCGACCCCGTGGAGACACACTTGGCCGAAGATATTTCCCTAGATCCAGCAAAGGTCAAGGCTATTATGGAATGGCATGTACCGATGAATGTCCTACAAGTGCGTAGCTTCATGGGTTTAGTAGGATACTATCGACGATTGGTCGAGGGATTTTCAAAGATAGCAAATTCGATCATGGAGTTGTAGTAGAATAACAATAAGTTTTTTTGGACTGAGAAATGCGTGGAGTATTTTTGGAGGATCAAAGAGATTTTGACCATGAAACCAATACTAAAGGTCCTTGACATGGACATGGACTTCTTGGTATGGACTAACTCATCCAAGGAAGTCTTAGGCAGATTCTTGACGCAAGACGGTTGAGTGATCGCTTACATCTCGAGGAAACTAAGAAGGCATGAGGAGAACTATGCGACACACGATTTGGAGTTGTTAGCCATTTTTTATGCCTTGAAGGTTTGGAGACACTACATGTTGGATGAAAATTTGAGCTAAAGATGGACTATTATGGAGTACAACACATCTTTACGCAAAGCGAACTGAATGCGCAACAATGACATTGGTCGGATCTTCTTAGCGAGTATGATTTCAAGATTTCTTACATAAAAGGAATAGTGAACCGAGTGGCAAAAGCATTGAGTCATAGACCACACATATTTTTGGTGTTGCCTCTTCAGATGAATCTACATGAAAATATTATAACTCTATAGCATGACAATGAGTAGTACAAAGAGGTCAAGGATTTTATTGGACAAAACACAATGATGGTACCAATATTTGAAGGATTTACACTTGACGATGATGGATTATTGAGGTTTAAAAATCGGATTTACGTACCACCGAACAATGAGTTGAGGAGCTTGATCCTAAATGAGGCTCATAGAGAAGTATACATGGCTCGCCCAGGAGTCACGAAGATGAGGGTAACCCTTAAACCCTTATTCTTCTAGAAAGGAATGAAGGTAGAAATAGTCAACTATGTGGCCAGATGTCTAGAATGTTAGCAGGTAAAGGCCAAACATAGACATCCATCTGGATTACTAAAGCCACACGTTATTTCAGAATCAAAATGGGAGATTATTTCGATGGACTTTATTGTTGGATTTCCACTGACGGCAAGGAGACACGACTTGATTTTTATAGTAGTCGACACTCTAACAAAGAGTGCTCATTTTATTCCTGTGCGTACGACGTATCGGGCACCTAACATAGCTATATTTTTCATCAGTGATATTGTGAGGCTGGATGGTGTGCCTAAGATTATTATATCCGATTGAGGATCAGTGTTTACTGGACGATTTTGGACTAGCTTCCAAGATTCCTTGGGAACACAACTTAACTTTAGTACTGTGTATCACCCGGAGACTGATGAGAAGACCGAATGAATGAACCATTCCTTGGAGGACATGTTGCGCATGCATGTGATGGACCAACAAAAGTGTTGGGAAGAATTCTTGCCACTGGTATAATTCTCTTATAACAATAGTTACCAAAGCACCATTAAGATGCCTCCTTTCGCGTTTCTTTATGGGTGACCGTGTCAGACACCTTTGAGTTGGGATCGGATTGAGGATAGGGTCTTAGTGGGACCAGAATCGATCCAAGAAATGGAAGAGAAAATGAAAACAATAAGAAATAGGATTAAATAAGCACAGGATCGGGAGAAGAGTTATGTCGATGCGCACCGTGTCGATCGTAGTTACGAGGTTGGTGATCGATTCTTCTTGTGGTTAAAACCGCATAAGAGTTCGATCAAGTTTCAAAAGGTAGATAAACTCTCTCCTAGGTTTGTGGGACCTTTATAGATTGTGGAAAGAAAGGGGTTGATGGTCTATCGACTAGCCTTGCCTGATTCTTTGAGGCGTATGGACGATGTTTTTCACTTATCTGTTTTGAGATATTATATTGGTGACCCTACACATGTTATTGACATGAGTTCCTTGCAGGTATCGGATGAGGGGGTGGTCATGACTGAACCAGTCTGCATATTTTATCATCGCATTCGACAGCTACTATATGTGTCAGCAGTTTCCAATTTTGTTTGATAGATAGACTTATGATACTCTGATAGACATTATTTCGGCACTTATATCTTGTGAAACTTTGGGACAAATTTCAGACCAAGAGGGGGTGTATCTAACATCGTGCTCTTGCACGCACTGAGTGAACTTATTCTTTGAGGACACTTGCTTGCAAGTGATCTAGATTATTATACTATTGGGCATTTGATTATGATTATGAGGCGTTGTGGATTGATGACATGTTATTTTACTATATTGACATAGACATGTGCTATTGACTCGGTTTTCCTCAATGTGCAGGATTTTGGAACTTGAGGATGCAGAGGCATCGATGAAACCCCTTGGACTCTGGAACGAGTCAGGGAGTGGACAATTGGGGTTTGATTATTGTATATATGACCTATGTGCATCTGATTAGATGTTATGATTATGGATTTTATTCTGACACGATTGATTGATGATGCAGGCTGACAACATCTTGCCAACCAGACTCACATGTGGAGAAGAGGGGTCACACACGATAACTAGAGATGATAATAACAACCCTTCCACAGCCTACTAACACTCCTGTCGTGGCTCAAACTGTACGTTAACTATTACCTAGTTCAAGAATACCCACGATGTTGTGAGGGCCGACTGTGACAGTTACTCACGATGATTCTAAGGGGCACGCAATAAGGCAGGGGCCTTATTCCTTAGAGGCCCTTAGTCTCCCACAATATCACCTAGCGGAGTATTGCAAGTGGCACCCTTGGAGCACGTAGTGCATCCTGAAGAGCATGTCATGCAAGAAAAACAAAATAAGGCCAGTCGTACCCTTGGAGCACCTAGTGTGTTCTGAAGGGAACGTCGCGTTGTTAAATAATAAATGAATAAACCTATGGCCTTAGAATGAATAATGTGATGAGAAATATTTAAAACATTTTCCCTAATAAAATGTAGCCCTGCCTAGGAAAATAAAGTCTAGAGCTAAGTGATACTTGTGCTAAAAATAAAAATAAAAATAAATAAATAATAATGATAATCATCATTAATCATGTGATGAGAAGGGGGTAAGCAATTCAATTAATTTATAAAAATCTTTTGGGGGATAAAATTTAAAAAGGGGGAAAAGGGGGAAATAATTGTTTTATTACATATGATAATTAAAAATTTATCAATTAAAAAGGAAAAGGGGAAAAAGGTAATTTTCTACACCTCCCAATTTGAGTTTTAAATGAAAAGGGAAAGAGGGAAATTTAAAAGAATTAGGAAACATAAAAAGAAAGGGGAAACACAAGGAAAAAGCAGAAAGACTAACTTAGTAAGGTATCTAGCATTTAAGAAATTTCTAAATTAAACTCAACAAGCAAATTAGTAAGGGGGTAAGTCATTAAAATGTGTAAGGGAATATGGGGACACCTAGGAGAGATTCTAGAAATACTTTTAGGTGGGTAAGGCAAATAGGAGGAATTAATTAATTAATGAAATTAATTTATGGTGCAATGAAGGGTATTGATGACACATGTACAGGGAAGATTTTTATGAATTAAATTATTTAACAATAAATTAAATGGGATTTTGGGAAAGTAAATGAATAAGAAATTCTATATAAAGGAGGGAGGAGGTGGATAATGGATCTATTCTGTTATGCATAACATTATGCTACAAAAATTTTGACTTGACTCACTTAGCTTGTGGGAGTTGGGATACCCATCTCGGTGAGAAGTGGTAGCTCGACTTTGTGAGGTGATATGGGAGCTAGATGATCTATGTTTTAGTGTGCATGGGCCCTTTTTGGCTCAGGGGGATAAGGGGGGAGAAGAGCACCCCTAACATTGGTTGGGAGGTATCGATGAAGTCTCATCGGTTGAAAAATGGGAGCTGCACGAAGCGCACATGATAACAACTCATAGTGGATGGATTGGGTTACAGTAAGCTTACTTGATTCTTCATGGTAGATTATTATTATACATTATGCTTTCAGTTCTGTATTTTTAATTGGGTAAAGAAAATGTTGACTTTTCATTTTAATTGATAACTTAATTTCCCCATAGCCTTAAGCTCGCTATTGATCATTTCCCTTGGCTTTCGATCCCTACATGTTGTATTTTCTTTGGGTTTTGGTGATTGTTGTGAAGAGTTGTTCTTTTCATCCTCATCCCTAGTTCGTTGGAGCCGAATTAAAAGTCGTCACTTCCATGCACAACGAACTATAAATTCTAATTCCCTTCTTTTTTGTGCATGGATGATGAGAGAAGGATGAGTTTCCCAGCGGTTTACCCCTTCTTATCTCCGCACCTTGATCTCCATCTTGTTTTGGGCTCTGGAGGTTATATCACCTCTGTGTCCTAGTCATTCTCAGCATCTGAAAAATATGTTTAGTGTTCTTTTTATTTCAACACCCTCAACTACAAAATTCTAACTATGTGTTTTTATATATTGCTAGATAATTTAACTCTACTTGGTAATACCTTCCTGACTATTTAACTCTGTGTATTTTTTTTTTTGGCTTTATTCTTTGCAATTCGTTTATATTTTCTGGCGATTTTTCCACTCCTTAAGACAACATGGTTTCTTCTGTATCTAGCAATTTTTCCACTCCTTAAGACAACATGGTTGCTTGTGTATTTGGCGATTTTTCCACTCCTTAAGAAAACAATGGTTGCTTGTGTATCTGGCGATTTTGCCACTCTTTAAGACAACAATCATAGCTTGTGCATCTGGCGATTTTTCCACTTCTTAAGAGTACATTTAATTTTTATTTATAGGGCAACTTTTCCACTTTTAAAGACCACAATCGTTCCTTGTGTTTAACTGGCGATTTTGGCCATTTTAGGACTGCAATCAATTTTTTGGGGGGGCGAATTTTGCCCTACGAATTTATATATCTGGCATGGTTTTTTTATCCTCCATGAATTGCATGCACCTTACTGGTTAATGGGGGCATATTGGTGGGTGTTTTTGTTTACCTTTATCACTGCATTGATATTCGTATATAGCCTACGATTGTTTCCCTTTCGGTTATCTCTTATTGTTTCCTCATTGCAAGACAACATTTTTTTATAGTTATCATTAGGTTCATTCCATTTAAGTGGACAGTGTACCTTTCATTGTAGACAATTATTTCATTCTTACTTTAAAGGGCTGCAAGACATTATGAAAGAGCATTTAGTGAGAGACTAAAAGACAATGATTTTAGCCTCTGCATCATCTGCGTATTCAACTTCACCCAGTCAGTAGTTTCAACATCCATTATGGTCTGTGGTCCCAACATATTTATTGTTTATGATTTAGCAGATGTTTAGACAAATGATTATCTATAATTCTCACTACATTTTTTAAAACCTTAAATAACACAGAATTTTTAAATAGTTGTGTTTCAACATTCTCGACAATGAACTTGTATCAACCACAATGATTTAGTTGATGCATTTTATTACCTTTGACTACGAGATTAATTAGGGRTGTAAAACCTAGAATCCTGGTTGCAAATAAGTAAGCAGATGTTGAATAGTCAATATAATTATTTTATTCTTTACTTATGACAACTAATACACATGGAGATTTTATGATAGCAATTTTCATTATGGTAGCCAACTTTTTTACCAATTTATGATTGTGATTATTCAGTTGTACAGAGTTATTTCCCCCCATGTTTCAGTGATAATTTGACTCAACTATAGTTAACAGATAGACCATAAATGGTTGGATTAGCATTGATCAACAAATGTTTTTAAACATCCAAAAGCATCAACTACATGGAACGACTCTGAATGACATTTATTATGAACAACAAGGTAGCATTAAGTTTCATTAAATAACATCGAGGTGGAAATTAATTATTACTAGAAAATAACATGAAATTTTCATTGATTAGCTTGACATGACATTTATTCAGGAACAACAAAATAGCATTGAATTTGCATTGAATAGATTGATATGATATTTATTATAAACAGAATGATAGCAATAAAATTGTGTTGAGTAGTGTCGAAATGACGATTGTTTATAATCCACAAAATCACATGAAAATATCCTTCTTTAAAGGCCTTGTCATTCTCAACAGTTTCTTTTTAAGGTTAAAAGACAACTTGTAAATTTAGTATAGTTAATATAGCTAGAAGGTATGTTGTAATTTAATTTGTTAATAAGAGTTATACTTGTAGAATTCTACAATGATATTATTAATGTTGTTTATAATGTTAATTGCTAAGTTAGATTATAATTATGGATTAATTTAGAATTGCTCAATTAGATTGTAATTATGGATTAATTTAGAATTTCTCAATTAGATTGTAATTAATGATTAAATTAGACTGGTGAGTATTGACTAAATGGTAAATTCGAATTGCTAAATTAGATTGTAATTAACGTTAAACTAGAATTGTAATTATCGACTAATTTAGAATTGATTAATGGTTTGGGCTATTGGCGAAGTCGCATAATTGTTGTGCATTTTTCAGTAGCGTCATCTGGAGTGTGGTCGACCAGTTGCTTGGGGTGTGGGCGTAGTCTTCTTGTTAGTTGTTTTGCCTCCTAGTGTATTGGATTTTCTTGAGTCCCTAGTCCCATTAGGTTGTGTTGCGCCAAGTTTATCGACACATCTATCACCTGGGAATGTCATTATTCCTAATGAGGGGATCATGGCACACCCTATTGGATAGCAATCAATGATAACTTGGCCGGAGTTGGTGCATTTTGTGTGAGTGTTGTAGAGCGTTGTAAGTTTTTCTTTGGTGTATGGGTTGAATGCCTTCATGCATTGGGTTCACGTGCCTTGAGGTTCTAGTCATTGTTCCTCAATTATTTTGTGTCGGGAGGGGGATGTTATCCCTTAGCTTGTAGGCGTGGTCCTATTTGCATCGAGCAGGTAGTCGTTCTCCTTGTTGTTCTACGTATGTTCGCCCAGTTTCTATTGTGCTAGTGTGTGGAGTCATAGTTGTCTATTGACTGGGCTACATGCTTGAGTTCATCATCAGTTGTGTGGTTCAAATGTTGTCATCATTGCCTTCCTGCCTAAAAAAAAATAAAAAAATGCACTTTTTCTTCCCGTATAGACGCGATGAATGGGGAATTACAAGGAGGAGGATATAGTGAGAGTGAGAATAACAAAAATTAGAGAGAGAAAGAGATAACATATTTAGGATATAAAAAGAGGAGAGATATTGGGAGGGAGGGGGAGATATAGACGGAGGATGGGGGTAGAGAGAGAATGTGTGAGTGTGAGAGGGGGTGAGAGAAAGTGTGTGTGAGAGAGAGTGGGAGGGATAGAGAGAGAGGAAGACATAGAGGGGGATAAAAATTCTGTGTGCAAGTGTGTGGGAGGGAGAGGAAGGAAGACAAAGAGGGGAGGTAGAGAGTGAGTGTGTGGGAGTGTGGGAGGGACAGATAGGAAGACATATAGGGGGGGCATAAAATGTGTGTAGTGGGGAGAGATACCAAGGCATAGAAGGACAATAGAGAGACTTTGTGAGAGTGTGGGAGAGAGAGAGAGGAAAATAGAGAGGAGGGTATAGAAGGAGGTCAATTTAGGAGAGAGGCGTAGAAGTAGGAGAGATAGAGGGGAGATAGTGGGACAGGGGGAGAGAGAGAGGGATGAGGCTGGGAGAGAGAGTGCGCGTGAGAGTGTGAGAGGGGGAGAGAGAAAGAAAAAGAGGATATGTAGATATAGAGAGGTAGGAGGGTGGGTAAAGATAGATATGGACAAGGGGTAGAGATAGAGAGGTAGAGGTAGGAGAGGGAGAAAGAGAGGTTGGGTAGAGAGTGATAGTGAG
>JASDQU010308295.1:94306-106288 GCA_032191745.1 Picea mariana
AGGGGAGGTAGACAGTGAGTGTGTTGGAGTGTGGGAGAGACAGATAGGAAGACATATAGGGGGGGGCAGAAAATGTGTGTAGTGGGGAGAGATACCAAGGCATAGAAGGACAATAGAGAGACTTTGTGAGAGTGTGGGAGGGAGAGAGAGAAAAATAGAGAGGAGGGTATAGAAGGAGGTCAATTTAGGAGAGAGGCGTAGAAGTAGGAGAGATAGAGGGGAGATAGTGGGACAAGGGGAGAGAGAGAGGGATGAGGGTGGGAGAGAGAGTGTGCGTGAGAGTGTGAGAGGGGGAGAGAGAAAGAAAAAGAGGATATGTAGATATAGAGAGGTAGGAGTGTGGGTAAAGATAGATATGGACAAGGGGTAGAGATAGAGAGGTAGAGGTAGGAGAGGGAGAAAGAGAGGTTGGGTAGAGAGTGATAGTGAGAGAAAGGGAATCATAGAGGGAGACATAGAAGGGAGGTAGAGAGAGAATGAGAGGAATGGGGGGATATAGAGAGAGACATAGAGGGGTAATAGAGAGAGAAATAAGGAAAGAGAGTGAGACTGTGACTAACAACAAGAAGAGAGAGATAAAGGGTGCAAGAGAGGGGAGTGAGGGACAAAAGGGTAGAGGGAGAGAGTGAGAGAGAAAGGGAGAGTGGATAGGGGGGGACATAGAGGTAGTGGGTGTGATATTATGAGGCATGTCAAGGTAATATATAGATCTCATTCATTCCATGCCTTTTGATTTCTAGTCTTTCCATTTCTATTTCTTACCATGTATAGGAGTGTGAGCGAGAGAGACGGAGACAGACAGGGTGGTAAAGAGGGAGAGTGAGAGTGAGATAGTGAAGGGGGGGTAGATGTAGGAGAGGGAGGACAAATATAGTGAAATAAATGGTTTCTGGAAGCATGTGTCTGGTCTTAGAACACATGTGTTCTCCTAGAATGTGTGAACGCCGTTAGAATGCATGTGCGCTCCTAAAACATGTGCATTCTCCTAGAATGCATGAACACTCTTACAACGTGTACACTCTCTTTTGAATTCAATTTTTTTCAGAGGGATTAACAAGGTGTATGCTGACTTGGCTGGCTCGGATTTAGGTTCAGGATGAAAAACCTGGTGGTTCAGTCTGTAAATTGATAAAAACCTCGATTTTTGTGAATACCCCTCTATATCTTTGTCTTTGATGTTATTGTTTTTATAGTCTAAACAATTTAGCTGTTGATCAAACTATAGACATAGATCGAGTCAACTATGCATATTTAAAATATATAAAAAAAAATTATCGGCTTAACCATTTCTCAAATGAGTTTTATGCAGCACTAGAGGAGATCGATACCTACGATCTAAAAAAAATGTTTTGATCATAGTAATACTCTCTTAACATGCACATAGAAAAGACATTTTAATTTCAGATGACACATGAAAATAGGTTCGCTACAAGTATACAAGTTTTTGAAATGAAATTCCATCATTAAAATACTCAAGACCTGCACAAACAAAATCTTATATCTTATATTTTGTTGGAAACAAAAACTTATACCTTATAATTTGTTGGAAAAATAAGATAGCACTATTAGAAAAAATCAAATTTTCATATTCAGAAAGAGAATTCAATTTCCTAAGTTTCATCTTATTACACCATATTCAAGTTCATTGTAAAAGTACCTTGAATAATCCCTCCAAGTAAACAAATTGTTGGTTTTCCACATTTACATTGCCACTAATAAGTCATGAGAGACCATCATTAGATTGAACTCACACTGACACACACACACACACACACACATATATAACTTGGTAGTTGGGGGTGGCATAGAAAAAATATTTTAACATCCAACTTAAGTAAAATAATTTTCTATTAACATAAACCTCTATATAAAATAATTTTATATCAACTTTATATATAGAGTTGGTAATTGAAAGTAAAAAGAATAGTATTCCACACATAAATGTTTTCTACTACTTCATATAAGGTAGATGTGTAATTCCTTCAAAGCTTAATATAGATTTAACACATGTCATTTAAATAAAGTAAATATTTCAGTATCAAATAAATAAATAAATTTATATATAGACACACACACACACACACACACACACTCACACACACATATATATAACAATTACAAGTAAAAATTCTATATAAGAAGCGAAAGCTTCCGTATTGGCTTGATTAGGGAGCTCCACCCCAAGCGATTAAGAGAGTTGAACCCATTACCTTCCCAACTTTGAGGTAGATATAAGAGGTATCACCACGGGCTCATGACCACTTGAGATAACCCTTGGGGCTGAAAGCCGAATGATATTTATTCTATATGTACATAAAATTGTTTTATGGTATTAGTTGTACATATTACAAAAAAATATATAATATAGTTTAATATGAAATTTTGAAATATTTTATTAGTTAATATAATTATAGAATTTGTAAATAATATATATAATTTATGACACGGAAATGCCCAGTTCTCTAACTCCTTCCATCTTGGATATGTAGTTCACAAGTGGCATTTAAAAAAAATATTATAAAAAAAGAAAAAAATCAATGTGGACCCCCAACAAAATATTTCAATATCCACCTCAAGAAAAATATTTTTATATCAACTTTATATACAGACAAAACTAGAAAACAAGAGATAGAGGAATTGAAAGTAAACAAATTTATTTTATAGGTTGATAGGTGTTTTACACTTCCTAGAATGAATAACATGTATAATTCCTTCAATGTTTAATATGTAGTTGACATGTGGAATTGAAAATATATTAATAAGAAAAAAATAATTTCAATGCTAATTACGAATAAAATATAATGTTATGGTTATTATGAATGAGATCTTGGTGTCAAGTATCTAACAAACTATGATTAAATTGATATTTGTTTTTTAAATTAAAAATACAACAAAGATAAAAATGATAACAACTATGGTAACAACTCATAAGTTGTCGCCCAACCATACAAAAACACTGAAACTACCCAAGTTAAAGAGTCTTCTTTTGCTTTTACTGAAACACAGGTCAACAAGAATTTAGGCGGGAGTGAATCCACCATACTTCTTGGAGATTTCGGCCATAGGTTTGTTTAACAAAGCAACGGCTATGGCAATTTGTTTAACCAAGAAAGGGTTACAGGGTTATCACAATGGTAGTTGAAGTCAGAATGAGTTGCTTAAATTGAGAATTCACCTTCGGCACTTTGAAATATTTAATTGATACCTTCAATCTCTTCATAAAAGTGGTAGCGAACAACATCACAACCAAATGATGAAGTGAGAGGTCAAGAACAATGAGTGAGCTGAATATGTCTAGAATTTTATTTTTCAATTAATTTTGTTTGAAATTTTGTTAGAACTTATGTTTTTTACTATGTTTAATTCATTTATGCGTTCAAAAAATTCAATTTGAACAATATAAATAAGTGATTTCACTCAGATTTATATTGCCTAATTTTGATGAAAATTTCCAAAACAATTTTAGACAACACCATAAAAAATAAGAACCCCCTTATAACTTATGTAAAATGGTTACCTCCAAGCACTAAGAAGAAACTTAGAAGTGAGCTGAAATTATTATGTTGTTTGAACATTTAGGAATTTTCTTTTGTGTTTGGGTGGAACATGAATATTTACCATGAGTTTGGATGTGGTTGTTAACTACTTGGTTGGACATTGAAATCATGCAAATAAACCATCGCTTTGAGGTATGCTATCTATACATAGTAAAATTCACAATATTTATTATAATTAAAAATTTAAAAACTAAACCATTCCACTTTTACTTAAATAGTAATAAGTACCTCACTTGCATATTGTGCATTATCATAAATGTTAAGTAAAGAAGTTATGTTCCCTTAAATAGTAATAATTATCTCATTTAATCTTGTGCATACATACACTTAATAATTATTACCTGTGATTCTCGAAAGACTGGGTGGACTGGATTCTCAAGCTAACCAATTCCTCCTTTTTCTCAATTCTTGTTAACGGCACACCCTCTCTACCTTTTCACTCTACCAGGGGAATCAGGCAAGGTGATCCTTTATCTCCTTTCCTCTTCGTGATTATGGCAGAAGGTCTCGGTCGTTATCTAAAAGCAGCAGTCCTAGAAGGAACGCTTGAAGGGATGCCACTCCACAATCTGAACCCGGTGCCCTCGCACAGCCAGTTTGTCGATGACACTCTCCTTATGAATACTCCCACGACCACAGAGGCAACCAAGCTAAACTCAATTCTCTCTGACTTCTCGGATGCATCAGGTATGATGCTCAACCTGGATAAGTCCAAACTTTATTTCTTCAACACGCCAGTCTCAGTTCAGGCCCACATCTCTAGACTTCTTAGCATAGATAGATGCTCCCTCCCCTCCACCTACTTAGGCATACCCCTAATTGGAGAAGCGGCGATATCTATCTCTTGGGATAGCCTACTATTTTCCATTGCTAACAGGCTGAATAGTTGGACCTTCCAACCTCTGAGCATTGCGGCTAGATTAGTTCTGCTTAAATCAGTCCTGCAAGCCTTACCCACCTACCTCTTCACTGCTTTGGCTATGCCCATTTCGGTCATCAAAGCAATCAGGAGTCTACAACGTAGTTTTCTATGGAAGGGACACCAGGGCAATAAAAAATGGGCCCTTGTGGGCTGGGATAAGGTATGCTGACCCAAAAAATTCAGAGGACTGGGCATTCGGGATACGGAGAAAATGAACCAGGTCATGGGAGCCAAGATGTGGTGGAGATGGCTGCAACACCCACATGAACTCTGGGCACAGCTCTAGAAGCAAAAATATGCACCCGCAGTCCAAAACGACCAGCTAATCAGATTCAACGAGCAGAGGCAAGGATCCAATATCTGGAATACGGCTTGGTGGAATCGCTCCCTCATACAACAACACGCCTTCTGGGAAGTAAGGAATGGGGAAAGTGCACTATTTTGGCAGGACTCGTGGAAATAGCTACCTCCTCTTGATGAACTGGAAAGCCTTCACCCTCTTAAGATCAAGATGTAGCACTACAGCCTCAAAAAGGTTAAGGACTTCTGGCTCCCAAATCACAGGCGACAGCAATGGAGGCCATGGAAGACCAGCAAAACAGACCTACAGATTATGGAGGACCTTGACCTTCTACCGTGGCAGGAATGTATGCAACTTAGGAAGATTCCTTTTAAGGATGGCAGGAATATTCTACGATGGGGTCACTCCACCTCAGGAATTTTCTCGGTCAAAGAAGCTTACCACCTCCAAACAAACCCTCCGAATCAAGCCCCTGAAGGAATATGGAGAAAAGTCTGGCAACCTTTTCTGTGGCCCAAAATCTCCCTTTTTCTTTGGTTAATAGCTCAGAACCGCATCCTCACTTGGGACAATATCATCAAGAAGGGATTTACTGGCCCCTCCAGATGCCCCCTTTGCCAACAAAATGAGGAAACCATGGAACACCCTCTAAACAATTGTCACTACAGTCAGCAGATCTAGGATTGGGGAGCTCAAGCTATGCACCGTTCCCAGCGGAATCGTTGCAGAATTAGGGACACTCTGGCCAATTGGGGAATTGTTCCCTTTCACAACCCAATTCTCTAGCACATTTGGCAATTGCTCCCGGGATTCTCCCTCTGGGCAATCTGGAAGGAAAGGAATCAAAGAATTTTCAACTCCAAACCTTCCCCCTCAACCAGCACCTGGGAAAAAATCAAACGCTTTATTCGTGAAACCATTCTTAGTAATTCATGGCTTCATGATGACATTCAGTGAAAGCCTGAGGAGAAGCTTATTTTAGAAGGATGGAACCTGCATCTGCGAATTAAGAAACAGGGGAAGACAAACAGGGGACGTGACAGCAGTCCAACGGTTTGGACCCCTCCCCCATCTGGCTTTCTTAAGGTTAATTTTGATGGGGCCTCCAGGGGCAACCCTGGACCAGCTGGTTTTGGGGCCATCCTCAGGAACAACATGGGCGAGATCACTCATATGACTGATGGCTTCTTGGGAGAAAACACAAACAATGTGGCAGAGATCACAAGTCTTCTAAGAGGCCTCCAAGTTGCGATTCAGCACCATCTCCTGCGGCTGATCATTGAAGGAGACTCATAAGTAATAATTCAACTCATATCAAAAATCCTTCATGGTCAATCTCCAGGGCGTTTCTCCCCCAGCTGGAGACTCTCAGGACTTCTGGAGGACCTTGAGGGATTCATCCACCCCAATCTGACCCTCATTCCTGTTCATGTGAAACGAGAAGCCAACAAGGTTGCTGATCACCTGGAAAATGTAGGGATTGACTCAAAGGAGAATCCTATATACTGGCAGGCCAATGTTTTAGAAGAAACAACCCTCTCTATGCATTGCAAAAAACTTGCTGGTAGAGACTTCCCTGCCCCGGATGGCGTGACACGCGGCAGAGCTGAAGAGCCACCTGGACTCGCACTCAGCGCTAGTTAATTGTTGATGACCGCCACCCTTGAGCAACATTTAACGTCGATGGATGGCCATAGCAGAAGACTGCTTAAGGAGGTACCCCTCCCTCGCGCGACAATTAACATCCCATGCGCATATGAATTCATGGCTATAATGGCCGGAAGGAGGAGTAGTCAGTTTGATTATGATTTTTATTTGGGGCCCGAGCAAAGGAGGAAGGCTCCGGGTGCGTCAACAGCGGGGTCAATTACCGCCTTCTTTCTGTATTCTGGGGAGTTTTACCAGGGCTGGTGGCCTCTCTGTGGTCCTCGACAGAGCTGGCCTGCCTGCGCTTGGCACCCACAGCTGCTCTCGAGCTGGTTCTATTTTAACTCTGCTCTGCACTTAACTGGCATTCGCGTTGGGATAATGGTCAGGAGACAAGGAAAACCTCGTCGGGGTTCTGCCTCGGAAGCGCACAAGGTGCAGAGGCGCCTGGAGGAGGAGCTCGAACGGGCCTTGGCTCTGGCCTCTTCCATTCTCAGGAAGAAGGCATGGGTTGAGGGAAGAGTGGCACTCAAAACCATTGTCGAGCAAGATGTTGGCTGCAGTAGGATGGAGAAGGAGACCGAGCCCGCGGATTTGTTTTCTGGTTGTGTTGTGGAGGTGGACCTGTCAATTGGGGACCTGATTTGTAATGAAAAGCCAAGCGCCAGGGAGACGCCCATCAGGCAGGATAACAATAGCGCCCCGACTAACGTCGACAACCTTCCTGGCTGCGTGGTGGAAGAAATTCCATGGTGGAGCGACCTACAGGCCACATATGCTGAGAAGTTGGAGAATTTGGTGACAGTAGAGATGGCAATGGTTGACATTGGCAAAGATGGGGATCAGAGGACTGCTCCTCCTAGTGTCCTGGGTGGTGGAACGCATGTTCCCCTCCTCAGCGATGAACACCTGGCCTTGGTGTTCGAGCTCTGTAGCCACATTGCGGACTTGGAACACAGGGCTCTCATTATGGGACAACATATTGATTTGCTCCTCGACGTGCTCTCTGGGGCCCCATTTCAGTGTAAGTGCCCCATGTGCATGCAGAATTTTGCCATTTCGACGGGTGCTGGTGGAAGCGACACGTCACCGGGTGCATAGGCTGCCCTGTTCTCCAGGTTCTTGTTTTTATGTGTTAATTTCTATAGGTTTCTTTGGACCACTGACATCTGTCCTGGTTTCCCACGGGCAGGACAGATGTCTTTTTTCTTAATACATTACTGTATAACTGCTAGATGTTTCCCAATAATGCTGGTTTCCAGTTACCGGCAACATTTTTTGGTGATTGTAGCTTTGAAGTTGTTTACTTTGTCAAAGTTTTGAGATAATATATTATAGCAGGTACTACACCTTTTTTATTTAAAAAAAATATATAATTATTACCTGTGATAAAAGTAATAATTATCTCATTTTATTCCAAGAAGATACAAAGAACAATTCCAATTGTACTTGACAAATTTATCTTCCAATTTTTCCTACAATTGTGCACAAAACTCTCAATGATTCAAACAAGAACCCTAAAATAAGAAAAGAACGTTTGTGCACTCTATTTTTTTCTTAAGATTTTGTATATTGTTTGTTCGATGTGAAAGAGATGATATGATAGAGTGTGCTCAGCACCAAAAAATTCTTAGTAGGAACACTCCCGCATACCTAGAATGTGTGTGAGCGAGTGTGTGTTCGAAGAACATGTGCACGTTCCTCTTCAGCATAAACAACCAAGAACTATAGATCAAACAATTCACAAAAGTGCATGCACAATCTTAACACAAAAAATAGAGAATTTATTATAGACCAAGAATCTTTATGAATAAATATGTATAGGGGTATGGGGACAACTAATCCCTAAGAGGTTAGGATTGAAAGTGTTTTCAAGGATAGAGAAATGGTTAGAGCACCAAGATGTGGGTGATGTGGGTGCAAGGGTTGTACAAAAGGTATATGCGTAGTGTACTCAAGGCTTGAGTGTAGAGGTGGTTAAGGGTTGCGTATAAGATATGCATAGGATTATATGGAGCTAGGGGGGTTTATTTCATGGTCTACGCCAATCTATAGATCATAGTCTAAATCTAGTTCAAGCTCTATGTTGTGATCTAGGTCATTGTCTACGTCAAGCTCTAGGCTATCGTCTAAATATAGCTATATCTCTATGTCATGGTCCAAGTCATGATCTAGGTCTATGTCATGGTCATCGTAAAGGTATAGGTCATGCTCCAGGTCTTTCCATTTCTAGGTCTTGCTACGTCTATTTTAAGATATAGGTTTTGACATGCCTATGTCAAGCCCATTTCTTTCCCTGCGATGTAGGGATGGTGGTTGCAGAGAAGAAGAAAAAGGGGAGCATTAGAGGGGGAGAGGGGAATAAAAAGAGAGTGAGGGAAAAGGAGAAAGATAGGGGGGTGGAGAGTGTGAGTGTGAGAGAAAGGGAGGGGGAAGAGGGAAGGGGGGTTAGATAGATGAAATAGAGAAAGTTTGGGAGAGTGGTGGATATAGAGTGAGGTAGATATAGGGAGTGACAGAGTGGGGATTAGATGCAAGAGGTAAGTATATATGGTTGTAGATATGGATTGTTTGTGAGTGTGATAGGGTGGGATAGGAATATGTAGAGGAGGGGAGGTAGAGAGAGAGAGAGAAAGAGAGAGAGAGAGAGAGAGAGAGAGACTAGCAACAAGGAGTGAGAGAAAGAGGTGGTGGGTGTAGGAGGAAGAGAGTGTAGAGATAGTGAGAGGGATGAGAGAGAGAGGAAGATAATTGGAGGGGATGAGAGAGAGAGGAAGATAATTGGAGGGGATGAGAGAGAAAGAGATAGAGAGAGAGTTTGAGTGAGGATAATCAGAGGGGATGAGAAAGAAAGAGAGGGGGGGGAGTTAGAGTGAGAATAACAAAAGGGAGAGAGAGAAAGAGGTGGTATATGTAGGAGAGAAAGAGAGAAGAGATAGTGGGAGGGATGGGAAAAAATATAGGGAGGATGGGGGTAGAGAGATATTGTGTGAGTGTGAGAAGGGGCAGACATCAATAAAGAGAGGAGGTATGGACAAGGAGTGTTTGAGTGTGTGAGAGGGAGGGGGGGGGATATATGGGGGATTATATGTATGAGAGACAGAGTGGAGAGATAGTGGGAGGGAGGAGGAGAGAGAGGGAGAGAGGGAGGGTAGAGGGTGGAGAGAGAGATTGAGACTAAGTGTGAGAGGAATGGGGGAGATATAGGGAAGCGGGGGTAGAGAGATATAAAGATATAAATGGGGATATATTAGAGGAGACAAAGGGAGAGGGATATAGTGAGAAGAGACTAACAATAATGAGAGAGATAAATAGGTGGTATATGTAGGAGAGAAAGAGAGGTGAGATAGTGCGAGGAAGAGGTGGAGAGAGAGGGAGGAGGGGGTTAGAGAGAGAATCTGTGAGTGTGAGAGGGGGGGCGAATAAAATGAAGAGAGCGGGGCTCGAAAATGATTGTTTGAGTGTGTGAGAGGGAAGGAGAGGGAGACAAATTTAGCGAGTAGAGAGAAAATGAGAGGAAGTGGGGTAGAGATAGTGAGGAGGGGTATATTTATGAGAAAGAGAGTGGAGAGAGGGTTAGATCGACTATGATAGGAATGGGGAAATAGAGGGAGGGGGGTAGAGAGATATAAAGAGAGAAATGGAGGGAGAGTAGAGGAGAGAGAGGGTGGGGGATATAGTGAGAGTGATACTAACAACAATGAGAGAGATAAAGATGTGTTATATGTAGGAGATAAAGAGAGGAGAGATGGTGGGAGGGAGGGGGAGATAAGGAGGGAGGATGGGGGTAGAGAGAAAATGTGAGAGTGTGAGAGGGGGGTGGACAAGGATTTTTTATTTTTATGAGAGGCAAGGAGAGAGAGACAAAGAGAGTAGCTAGAGAGAGAGAGAGTGAGACGAAGGGAGGAGAGATAGAGGGAGTCATACATGTATGAGAGAGAGAGAGAGAGAAAATAGATAGTGGGAGAGAGGGTAAGAGAGAGAGAGAGGGAAGGAGGAGGGGGTGGAGAGAGAGTGAGACGTATTGTGAGAGGAAGGTGAGAGATAGAGGAAAGAGAGGGTAGAGACATATAATGAGAGAAATTCGGGGAGAGTAGAGGAGAGAGAGAGATGATGATATAGTGATAGTGACACTAACAATAATGAGAGGGAGAAAGAGGTTGTAGATGTAAGAAGTAAAGAGAGGAGAGATAGTGGGAGGGAGAGGGAGAGATAGAGGGAGGAGGGGGGTAGAGAGAGAATGTGTGAGTATGAGAGGGGGAAGGAGAAAGAAACAGAGGGAGGATGGACAAGGATGGGGTGGAGAGAGAGTGATACTGATTGTGAGAGGAAGGGGGGAGATAGAGGCAAGGCTGGGTAGAGAGATATAAATAGATAAATGGGGAATAGAAAGTCTGTGTGCAAGAGTGTGCGAGGAAGAGAGAGGTAGGCAAAGAGGGGAGGTAGAGAGAGGTATACAAAGGAGGGAGGTAGAGAGTGAGAGTTTTAAAGTGTGGGAAGGAGAGAGAGGACAAAAAGTGTGTTTGAGAGTGTAGGAGGAAGAGAGAGGAAGACAAAGAGGGGAGGTAGATATCACATGTGTTAGAGTGTGGGAGGGAGAGAGAGAAATACATATAGGGGGGTATAAAATGTCTGTGATAGGGAAAGAGAGAAAGGCATAGAAGGGTAGTAGAGAGATCGTGTGATAGTGTGAGAAGGAGAGAGAGGAAAATAAAGAGGGTAGTAGAGAGAGGGGTAAATGTAAAAGATAGAGATTGATGTTGCAGAGAGGGGTAGATTGAGGAGATATAGAAGAGAGATAGTGGGACGAGGGGAGAGAGAGAGTGTGTGAGAGGGAAGAGGTGGAGAGAGAGTGAAACTGAATATGAGAGGAAGGGTGGAGATAGAGGGAAGGGAGGGTAGAGAGATATAAAGAGAGAAATGGGGGCGGGAGAGTAGAAGGGAGAAAGGGAGGGGATATAATGACTGTGAGACTAACAACAATGAGAGAGAGAAAGAGAAAATATAGTTAGGAAAGAAAGATATGAGAGATATTGGGAGGCAGGGGGAGGGGGAGGTACAGGAAGAATGGGGGTAGGGAGAGAATGTGTGAGCATCAGAGCAGGTAAGAGAAATAAAGTTTGTGTGTGATAGAGTGGGAGGGAGAGAGAGAGAGAGGAAGATATAGAGGGGGATAGAAAGTGTGTGCGAGAGAGTGTGAGAGGGAGATTGAGGAACACAAAGAGGGAAGGTAGAGAGTTAGTGTGTTATAGTGTGGGAGGGAGAGAGAGAAACACATATAGGGGGCGTAGAAAGTGTGTTGGGGAGAGAGAGAAAGGAATAGAAGGGAAGTAGAGGGACTGTGTGAGAGTGTGAGAGGGAGAGAGAGGAAAATATATAGGGGGGTATAGAAATAGGTTAATGTAGGAGAGAGGAGTATATGTAGGAGAGATATATGGGCGATAGTGGGACATGGGGAGAGAGAGGGACAAGGAGGGAGAGAGAGAGTGTGTGAGTGTGTAAGAGGGGGAGAGAGAAAGAAAAATTGAAGAGGCATAGATAGAGAGGGAGGAGGG
>JASDQU010308296.1:94869-122042 GCA_032191745.1 Picea mariana
GTGTCTGTGTGTTCCATTGTATCTTTTTTGGTTTTATTAAGAATCTATTTGCAGTAATTAATTTTACAAGGTTAAAATATACAATGGGTTTGCTAAGAAATTAGGTAATGGGACTATTGTTGTGCAGAAAATTTGGGTAATGAATCCATGTCATGGCCTCCCAGCCTCTTCTATCAAGAGAAAGGAGCTACTATGATAACATATGCTATCATATACACTTAAAATTACCAATGACCATGTTTCTACCAAAAATCTAAGAAAACCCTTGATCCCATCACCAATAAAATCAATAACTAGGTCTAACTCAGAATGCAAATGCGCTACTAGTAGTATCTTGGGAAATCAATTTTGGTTTATAATTATATGTAAAAGTAAAATGAAGAAAAATGAGACTTTAGGCTTTAAATATTTCTATTATAGTAAGATTTTCCTCACCATTGCTATCTTGCACAGAGGGCCTTTTTCTATTTCCCTATGCAGGCTTATTTTCCATTTTTGATGAATCCATAGCTAAAAAATTAACATTTTTTCCACATATACATGCCCTATCAACTATGCAACAAGCGTATATGCAGGCTGCTCCACTATAGCCCACGTACATCAGGATTTTTGCCACAAAATACAAAATGGAGTCGGGTTTCCATGTCACGACAAGAGATCTCTGATCCTTGGCCTTCCATATACTGGAAACGTTCTGACTCAACCCTTCAGTTGCATTTTGAAGGTTATAAGAACACAATTTCGAGCTATGGAAAAGAGGAGAAAGAATTCAACTTTGAGAGCAAAGTTACTCTAGAGAAATTACTTCATATTGAGTCTGCATCCCTTTGTCCCTCAAGTTTGAACATAGTGTTTAGTCCCCAAGCTCTTTCCTTATTGTTGAGAGAACCAAATTATCTCTCTCATTTGAGCTTGCCTTTGGTGGAGGAGTGAAGTGGTGGAAGTCCAGTTGGAAGGAACTTGGTTTCTTGGTTTCGAACCGTGCCAACACGGAAGTTTGTAATTTTGTCACTTCTGCTGATCAATTATTAATAGAAATACTCTTTTCCCGTCCTATTGGTATCATGCAAATATTTGATTATTATCCATGGGAATGTTTGTAATGTTTATTAATGGATTATGTTATCTGATGTGCTAATCCATTTTATATTATCAATATATACTTGCTCTATTTTTTTGTTAAGAACTTCTTGCAGGTATAAATATTTGGGTCGAAGTGCTCAACGGTGGAACAACATCGAACGCTGGATCGAGGTAGGCCTATATATTGTCCTACACATTAGTTTGTATAACATATGATGGAATTGAGTTAATTTCTGTAGTCATACCTTTCTGTTTTTGTTTACCCTTGGCCATAGAGATTTTTTCCCTTGTAACAGAAATGGCAACTCCACTAGGGATAGATCTTCCTTCTAAGGGTTGAAGTATTTGTATTCCTGCATTGCTATTTTTCGTTTGTGTTTCTTGTCATATCACTGCTTGACAGAGTCTATTCACTCTAAGTCTGAGTTTACAGTCTTTTTCTCTTGCCTGGCCTTGTTTTAAATCTTGTACGCTTCTTTTTTCCTTACAGTCACATACACACGTGCCCTGCCTCTCTGCAAGATGCGTATATACACTCTGTTCTCCTAAACAGTCACGTATACCACTTTTCCTGGATTGTTTGCTTAGTTTGGTGATTGTTGGGTGAGGTTTGATATGTGTTGAGCCTTCTTGGGTCTCTGTAGTGACTGTTGAGCTTCTCTGGGTTGACAGGAAGCCTATTGGGAGTTGAATTTATGGGCTTCGTCTTTCTCATTGTTTTTTCACTTTTGATTTTTTCTTGAACCCTGGGTTGTTTGCTTGGCTGCTTGATTTTCTACTTGAGTCATTTTGCTTATACCTAGTAGAATTCTTTATATCAGGCTGCTTCCAAGTCCATGCATTTTCTTTTTAACATATTGAAAATACAAAAATATAGGCATTTTTCATTGGTTAACATTTTTTCATTGAACCTTTATCATTAGTTTAGTCCATTTAGCAAAAGATTTCATTTTATTTCTGAATTGCAGAATTGAAATTGAAAATTGCACTATTTTTATTAGCATATCATTCATTAAAAATATAAAGATAGACTTTGCATTATATTCATTTTTATCTTATTGTAGAGTCATAACATCATGAGTTTTACTTCTGTACCCTTTTGATTAATCACGGCCAATAAAATTTACGCTTTAAACTAAAATTGATTAGACACGATTTAATTTTTAGGGTGCACACACTAATCTAGGATTTAGTGCCTTGGGATAGGATTTTTTGAGTAAACTTCTCCAAGGAAATTAAATCGACATATGTGTCTGAGACAGAGAGTTGAGAAATCCATTGTATAATTGGTAATATCAGGAGGCTCCACTCACATCGAAGTTAATCACATGGTCGTGTGAAGTTATTTGAAGGGATAACCCCTGGATACTCGCCTAGCGTCATAGGTATTTTTGTGGATTTATTCATATTTGGGGATCTTGCTAGTGCCCGTACCTCTATGAGAGACGATGCTTTCAAGGTTTTGGGCTTTGCTACCCTGCCCATATGGTGATCCAAACTTACGACTACTCACCTGTGCATCGGTTATACAGTGGTTTATTAGTTGCTTGACTTAGGTATCTCATAGGTTACTTGCATAGGTTATTCTTCTTATATCCTAGGTTAGATAGAGGTTGAAAAATACACAACTTTTATGGAGGATCACCTCTCCAGGGGGATCTGGCCGATTGGTTGTTAAACCCATGAGGGGCCATATAATTGATTATGTTACCTAAAAAATTTAGCAAGGAGTCTCAGGTCCCTCTTGGACGAGACATACCTTCTTTAGCAAGGGAGGCCACTCAACCACTCTAGCCCATTTTCATTCATATTGGTCATTTGAATTTTTGGTATGCTCTTTGATTACTAGTTGACCTTAGGAATCTATACTGAGTCTTCATTATCATGGACAGTGGAGTTCCTTTTTCTCCCTCATTTACTACTACTCCCCCCCCCCATGATGTCCACTCATTTCATGGGGATGGATCCTTCTGCTTCGCATTATGGTATGCAGAATTATAATACTCAGTCAATGCCTTGGGTCTCTAATCATTTTTCTCATGGTATGCTTAATATGTCTTCGCACTTTCCATCCTCTTTCTCGCCTCCTTATGTGAATACAAGTTTTTGGTCTGGGGGCATGATGCCTCCTTCTTATCCCTCTCCATTTGGTGGGAGTCATATCCTTTAAACACCTCTTATGGTAGGAGTTTGGAATATTCCTTCCTACAAATCCACCATGTGAGAAGTAAGTGTCCAATTAAGAAATCGTTCTACTTGTTACACTCTGTCCACTTATCATTCTTCCACTATGTCGGTTCCTACGAACACTTTTCCCATGGTGGACCTTTGTCTGCCCTCTGGTGTTTCATCTGGGGGGAATTATTTTTATAATATGGGAAACCCCCCTCATGAAGTTCCTTCATCTAGGGGAAACATATATCCTCACATGATTAACCCTTGTCATGCAACTTTTTCTTCGCAAGCGGCTTCCTCAGTGTCGATTCCCTTACAACCCTTTATGCATTAGTATGTTGGAGGATACTATCCTCTTGGATAGGGACAGGGTGTAAACCAGAATCCTTCCTGGATTGCAATTTCTCAAAACCAATCTTTCCTTGGAACTTGGTCTCAAATGTCGCAATTCACCACCGCCACAAGTCCAGTCACCGTGTGTCATACTGGCATTATATCACCAACCTCTGCTAGTCATGTTGGATATTGGTCGACAACCTTTGCGAGTCATGTTGATGACTTGCAACCAGTCACTGCAAGTCATGTTGGGGGCACAAGTCCAGTCATTGCATGTCATACTGGAATTATATCACCAAACTCTGCTAGTCATGTTGGAGATTGGTCGAAAACCTCTGCGAGTCATGTTGAAGACCTGCAACCAGCTGCTGCAAGTCATGTTGGGGCCACATGTTTGGTTAATGCTAGTCACACTGCACATCCATCACCAACCTCTACTAGTCATGTTGGGGATCCATCACCAACCTATGGTAGTCATGTTGGAGATTTGCTACTAGCCTCTGCAAGTCATGCTGGGAGCATGTCACTAGCCACTGCAAGTCATGCTAGGGGCATTCATATGATTGAGAAGCCTATACATCTTAGATGTAATCCTATATTCCTTTGCAGGACTTGTGAAGGAAGTCACCTTACTTGTTTGTGTCCTATTACTATTGGGATACCAGAAGGGCAAGGCTCACCTAAGGGCCCTTTGGGTTCTGAGGCATCTATGGTTTCACAACACTCCATTCATTCTTTGGTTGATACAAAATTCATGCCAATGAAATCTTTAGCTGACACCCCTTTCCCTTTAGGGGTTGATGCATCCTTTGATCTTGTTGTCTCACATCCCGTTCAACCTATGGTCGTGTCGATGCAATCTTTGACCGACACCTATCCTATGCTCGTGGGTGATGCACCCCTTGAACTTGTTGTCTCACATCATATTCAACCAATGGTTGAGGAAGTGGTCATATCGATGCAATATTCGATTGACCCCACTCTTCTCTCGGAGAGTGAAAAGTCTATGGAAGCGTTCACGCCAATGCAATTTTTGGTCGATCCCACTCTTCTAGTTTTGGTTCTATACCTTCTATGCCATGTCCTTAGCATTTCTATCACTTCACCTTCTAAACAAGAGAGAGTTTTACTCTTCCTGATTTCTCTCCCTCCAAGTATCGATGAAGTTCTCTTTGATTGGGATGGTCTTATGGGGTATCCAATGCCTCTGCCTATGTCTTTTCCAAGAAGAGACATTATCTGATATAACATGGAGATGATAACATCCATTATCATGTTTCCCTCCTTGCCTTGGAGATCTTTAGGTCTTCCCAAGCTTGGGTCGGTTCTTCGTAAGATATCGACATTCTACAGAAGGTCCACACGGGAGCCTTGGCCTCCCCCTTGGCTTACCACTTAGAATCTTCTAAACAAATCTTAGTTAAGATCTTTTCTGACTCATCAAAAAAATGAAAATATTGTCGATTGTTTTGTCCCTTTCACACTTGTTAAACTGGATTTGAAAGGTCATGAGTCTTAGTTAATATCTTTTTAGACTCGTTGTCAAAAATGGAAAAGATTGCCCAGTGAACTTGTCTTTTTCACACTCATAAATTGGATTTGAAAAGACGTCTATTTGGCACAAGTTTACCCCTTTTTCACACCAATTATACTACAAGACATAAAAAAGGATATTTTTTGGCGTTAAGTTGTGATTACATCTCATGCCCTTGCTTGCAGTATTGAGCCTTTAGCCGGTTCTCACTTTGCGTTATAAACCATTGCCTAGGCAGTTTTGCATCCTCGACCAAGCAGAGCCTTGTTTATATCCTTCGCAATTTGACACCTTATACCCTGGAGGAAACATCACCCTGAGTGTCCATCTCCCGCAAGCATTTCCTTGCATTAAGCAGAGGTACGTTCCACTACTGGAACTAGTTTTTGCTTACTTGCAACACTCGTTTCCTCCTCTGTATCATAACATTCATTTGTTATGAAAAAACAAAAAAAAAAAAATGGGTGGGAAGGTAGTACTATATTATAATTGGCACCAGTCGTGTCCCCTTTGAACAGAGCACAAAATTACTGATTCCTTGTGTCGTCATAATCTTGGGTTTAGCATGGCCTTAGGAAGCTGATCTCGCTACAAATTTTTCTCTACCGACTGTTTACTCTTCCAGTCCCTATAGAGAATGTTATTGATGCCTCCTGCATCTAATTGTCACAGCATTGAGTCTATGTTGTTGAAGTCTACCATATCTCTCATTCTCTTGTTCAAAGGAAGTCTATCAACCTGTGTCAGCCACTCCTTAGAAATATTAACTTTGCATGTCGGCCATACCCTCAGTTTGTCTCGGAATCTCATGAAAATAAAATCTTATCATGCACTCTAGCCCTACTTTCATCATTGGTAGGTCACCTTGAACCCATCAATTGACATTTCATCATTGGTCATTGGTGGTTTCCCTTGTGTTCGACAACAATACATCTATTCACACTTTGGGATTCATGCAGTGTCTTGGATGCCATTAGCCTTATTGGTGGTTTCCTCGCCTTTGTCAACAGTTTTTCATCATTGGCTGCTATTCAGAGGGTCTTTTTTGTATACCTCTTTCACTTGGCACACGTGAAAGAGGTACAGGGTTGTTGATTCACAAACATGTTCTTCGTCTGATCTCCACCAAATCATGAAGCTCCTGCTTTGTTCCTCATGCTGACTAATGAGAGATGCCTTAATTCTCTCCTTTCAGAGGGTCTCTTTCCATCGGCTTCAACTCATTTATTTTGGATATGAGACCTAGAGTTTTATGAGTACCTTGAGGCTTGCAGTCATTAGTGGTAGGCTCTCTCGCCATTGATGGATGGGAATACATCAATGTCTCCTAATTAGTAGATTTATCAAGTGTTAGACACCGACTCCTTTATTCACACTTGTAGAAATTTACTCAGTTCCTTGATACCTACTTTCATTATTGGTAGGTTGTCTCACATTTGTTAACAGTATACCTCAATGATCGATAATCAAACGATGTCTCATTATGTTCAACCTCAACTCCTTTATTCACATGATGTAGACTTGCACCTTGGTAGATAGTGTAGAAGACTTGAAGACATCACTATGTGGTTGTAGCTTTCCTGAGTTGTTACTTCACTTTCATTGGATCAACACCTATTCGACTATAGTAATCATGGGAGATTAGATTGTACTCATTGGTATATAGATATCTTCAGATTGGTTTTGAGACTGGTTTCACTGGGCCTTGTTCATGACTATGACATCTTTTGGCATATAAACGCATTTGTATTTTCTTATTCATGGCCACGAGCACTTGATTAGTATATTTTCCACATGGATCTGCATTGTATTCTTAGCAGCCATGTATGCAAAGTCAGTACATAATGTAATGAAAAATCGAGTTCGTCCAACTAGTTCTCTACCACTCCACTCTTGGGTCATTTATAATGTATTTCGGCCATCATAGATACTCCTCTGATCTCACACATTAGGGGGCATCTGTTATAGCAATATTTTCCTCACCATTGCTATCTTGCACAGAGGGCCTTTTTCCATTTCCCTATGCAGGCTTATTATCCCTTTTTGATGAATCCAGAGCTAAAACTTAACATTTTTTCCACATATATGTGCCCTATCAGCTATGCAACAAGTGTGTATGCGGTTGCTCCACTATAGCCCACGTACATCGGGATTTGTGCCAAAAAATACAAAATGGAGTTGGGTTTCCATGTCACGACAAGATATCTCTAATCCTTGGCCTTCCACATACTGGAAACATTCCAACTCGGCCATTCAGTTGCATTTTGAAGGCTATAAAAACACAATTTCGAGCTATGGAAAAGAGGAGAAAGCATTCAACTTTGAGAGAAAAGTTACTCTGGAGAAATTACTTCATATTGAGTCTTCATCCCTTCGTCCCTCAAGTATGAAAATAGTGTTCAACCCCCAATCTCTTTCCTTATTGTTGAGAGAACCTCATTATCTCTCTCATTCAAGCTTTCCTTTGGTGTTGGAGGCCCAATTGGAAGGAACTTGGTTCTTGGTCTCGAACCGTGCCGACATGGAAGTCTGCAATGTTGTCACTTCTACTGATCAATTATTAATAGAAATACTCCTTTCCCGTCCTATTGGTATCATGAAAATGTTTGATTATTATCCATGGGCATGTTTGTAATGTTTATTAATGGATTGGGTTATCTGATGTGCTAATCCCTTTTATATTATCACTATATACTTTTTCTATTTGTTTGTTAAGAACTTTTTGCAGGTATAAAGGTTTGGGTCGAAGTGCTCAACGGTGGAACATCATCAAACGTTGGATTGAGGTAGGCCTCTATCTTGTCCTGCACATTAGTTTATATAACATATGATAGAATTGAGTTGATTTCTGCATTCATACCTGTCTGTTGTGGTTTACCCTTGTCCATAGAGAGTTTTTCCCTCGTAACAATTTCTTCCCACAAGAATCCTAAACTAGTGGATTTGACCTAATTCATTGTTTCAATAATCAAAATGGCATGTGTCATGTCCCCACAGGTTCCATGCCCAAATATTACGATTGTGCACCTCTTGAGGGCATGTGGCACCATGGATTTTCTCACTTGGTTTCTTGGAAACGCCAAGGATATGTTTCCTGGACTACACCTCTTCACCTAAGTCATACCGATACTTTTTTCTAGGCTACGTGTGAGTCACACTCCTACTCTAGTGCAACTCTCTTGTACACTTAGAAAATTTGTTAACAACTTAACACTTATTCATTTAAGCATACATCCATGAACATGCAAAATGAAGAGAACACTTGCAAAATAAACAAGAGACACATAGATATAATGTGGGTGTCACAAGATGTGCCTAACACCCGGATAAGTCTTATTATTGTGACACAATTACAATATGAGCACTATAGACTTGGTTTACAACTTGGGTAGAGTCACACAAATCTCCTCACCTCACCAATACACTCATACACAAATCCATCACACCAAGACTCGTCTATCGTAACAAATTTTGTAGTTCCTACAAAGCACCTCTAATGTGCATCCACTATAGACACATTGTCTCTTCTCTGTTACAAGACTTCACACGGACTTGTGGTTATGTATCATAGTTTCCCCAACCTTGGTTTTCTTTTCATGTTGATGTGCTCCAACCTATTTAGTACACCCCTTCCCTTGGTTGCTTCACCCCATGCTTGGGAAATCCCCTTGGTGCGTTTTCATACCGAAGGTTCCAACTTTCCCAAGTTGCTACTCTTGGGTGTTGGAGAAACCCTGAGTTTCATCTCATTAATGAATTGGGAGAAGGTGTTCACACCCTTCTAGCCAAATACCTTACATCCTCCCCCACCTCAAGTCATTTTCATCCTCGACAACAACCAAAAAATATTTGATATCTAAGTATCTTCCCAAACGCGTGACCCCCACTGCAACTAAGTATGTTGGAAACCCCAAGTTTTGTGCCAAATCGAAACCCTAAGTTTTGTTCCAAATGGAAACCCCAAATTATACCAAAGTGGAAACCCCAAGTTTCCCTGCAAAGTGGAACCCCCAAGTTTCCACAAACCAACAAAATTGTACTACACCCAACTCCACACAATCTTCTACCTGATTCAATGTGGTTGCTTCACCCAACTCCAAGGATGAAAGTCACCCAACTCTGTTGCACTTATCTTGTTGTGATGTTGTTTCCTTGTCACTTCTTAGTTCTACTACTACCTTCGCTACTTGCTTCAACTAACTGCTTTCCACTTCACTTCAAAATTTCTCTTGAGTGTTAAATTCATGTGATATTGTTGTTGCGCTCATACTTTAACAAACTATGCCATGTCTCCATGCACTAAATTCCCCCATGCCTTCGATTAATTGGATAGTTATTCTAATCATTGCACCCAAATCATGAGAATGCACTTCATCATGCCCAAACTTATTCTTGTATGCCACATCTCTATCACTTCATCCAACTCCAAAGACTAAGGAAAGTTTCCACCCTTCCCTCACTACTGTTGCCATCATCTAATATTCATCAAGGATATCTTCACAATATCTAAGTGTTTCACTTCAAACCTACTGGCATGTTCATACTTTGACCTCTTCGTCATGATCATGTGCACTAACTCTCAAAGTGTTTAACTATCACGTTCATTCCTTAAGAATGCACAACATTCCCAAAGTTCAGTCACTTCCTTCCACAATTTAGTCCATTCACAAAACAATCTTAGACCAAGGCAAGGTCAACCCTCACCTTGTTGCACTATGAAGTCACCCAGAAACAAATTCAACCATAGAAATTTGAATCCACTTCCCACCTCATGGCACAATTATCCAATCTTTGCACTAAGAAATCATGTTAATACTTCCTTTTCCCCACTCTGTCATCACTCATCCATGTTGTTGTGCATAATTCTCTATGAACTGGAATGGTTAGGATTCACCCTCAACCATGATGCCCAAATCAAGAGAAATTCCCATGCCCAAGTAATTTCTTCATGCTACAATCTATCTATTCGCATAACCCTCCAAACCAAGGAAAGTCCTCAACTCACCTTCTTCTGCCAACACACACACACACACTCCTAAAAATTTCCCAATGAACTATCCAAAGTACTCCAAGTAGGATGCGTCACCTCAAAGAGCTTCCATGCTTTAGGCACGTTCAAACTAGTACTTCTACCAACCTCAACCAACAACCCTCTCAAATCTCTGAGTCATCGCAAAATCATCTGCAAGTCACCAAGGTTCACTTTGCCTCATCCAATGTCCCATACAAAACGTGAAAAATCACCACCCAAGTCACTTGGTCTATGTTCTACCCATTCATATTGATTGCCAGCAATTCTTGGTCGACTTCTTTGTTGACTTCATCCCTCTCTTAGAACAAAATTTCCATGCACCTCCTACAAGCATAAACACTCTATCATTTTTTTCATGACTCTTCAAGTCACCACCTAACTCAAAAAATCTATATAAGGCACAAAGCACCAAGGCACCTCATCCATCCTCTCAAACTCAGCACATACACACTTCACTTCCTACTTAATTATAGAAACTTGACCAATATGCCTCATCAAAGAGTTATGCATCTTCCTCAAGCCACCTCCACAGCTGCATCANGATGCAGCTGTGGAGGTGGCTTGAGGAAGATGCATAACTCTTTGATGAGGCATATTGGTCAAGTTTCTATAATTAAGTCCCCTAATGGAATCAGGCTCTCCACACATTCTCTCAAGTCAAGGGGTCCCAAATGGTAAATGACTCCTTGAAATCTGCACTACTTGAACCATCCTCAAGTCTATCGGTTTTCACCACATAAACGGATTACACTTGAACCACCAAGCCATCCAAATTTCCTTTAAAGAACTCACTGCAACACTTAGGAAATGAAAGAACTCAAAACCAACCATAAATTTCCAATGACATCTTTGGTTGCACCCATGGTTCAAGTCTATTATCTTGTACCTTCACTTTCCCAAATAATTGACTCTTTTCATGAACTCCCCCCATTCACCGTCCGCAATTACACAAACTTGTATAGCACCTTTGTTGTAATACAAGGTTGAGTCCATCCCTCCACTTCAGAAATACATATAATCTCAAACTTCCCATGAAACCATTCAAACTCATCTCCATTGTCTTTCCATCTTCACACCTTGACTACTTCCTCTTCAAGGCACCATGCAGACATTGCTCGATTGTTAAGTCATATTTCTAGTAATTGACTATTGTAACTCTATGAAGAGTAGCCCCATCTAAAGTTTGCAGTCGATCCACTTGTCCAACAACCAATGTCAACTCAATTGTTGTTCTCAGTGATGCCCGGCATGAAGATTTCATGACAGAAATGTTCCCAACCAATTACTTGTTGTGTGGCTCCTCTAGGTCACCTCAAGTCATTCTCCCAAGCACTTCAACTTGTTGCAATCCAAAATCTCTCTTCTTCACAATCACTTTTGTGCTCACCCTCTGTGATCACTTTCACAGTTAGATCTATGGAAAGTCCCGTGAAAATCCTACATTCATATGCCTTTCTCAAGTGCTCATTTCACCCATGAACTATGTGCTTAGTCTCTTCAAGGTGTTCACATTAGGTCTTTCACTTACTTGTGTCCCAAACCAACCACTTTTGTTCCCAAATTATATCTAGGAAAAAGTCTACAACAAGTTCTACGATGAACTCTGCAATGAGTTCTATGATCACCCATCCTATCCAAGTGGTTTATTTCACCATAAAATCTTCTCTTATCCTATACAAGGTGTTCTCCTAGACCAACCTTCCACCACACCTTCAACCGTAACCTATATCATAAGTCTAATGGAGATTCTATGCGATGAACCAATTTTATCCACTGAATGATTCACCAAGTGTTCGAATGTTCCCAATGAAATGTATCTGCAATGAACTGCAGTTCACCTCATCACCACCATTCTAATTGTGGTAGTGGTAAAGAGACAAATCTTCTCTGATACCATCTATCATGGAGATAGTGGTGAATATCTCAGCAACTCTTCTTCAAAATATGCAACGAACAAGCTCTGATACAATCTATCCTTGAGATAATGGTCAGGATTTCACCAACCATTCTTCAAAATATACAATGAACAAGCTCTGATACCATCTATCACATCCCCACAGGTCCCATGTCTAAATATTACGATCATTCACCTCTTGAGGGCATGTGGCACTGAGATGTTTCTCACTTGGCTACTTGGAAACACCAAGGATACTTTGTCTGGACTATGCCTCTCCACCTAGAGCATACCCATACTCCATTCTAGGCTATGTGCAATTCACACTCCTACTCTACTGCAACTCTCTTGTACAATTAGAAAATTTGTTAACAACTTAACACTTAGTTATTTAAGCATACATCCATGAACATGAAAAGCAAAGAGAACACTTTTGAAACAGAAAACAGACACACAGATATAGTGTGGGTGGAACAAGATGTGCCTAACACCCAGTTAAGTCTCATTATTTCCAAATAGTTGCAATATGAGCACTACTGGATTGGTTTACAACTTGGGAAGAGTCACACAACTCACCTCATCTCACCAAGACACTCATACACAAATCTGTCACACCAAGACTCATCCTTTGTAACAAATTTCACAACTCTTATGAAGCACCCCAAACATGCATACACCACAGAATAATCATCTCTTCTATATCACAAGACTTTACATAGACCTGCAGTTTTTTCTCATAACTACCTCACCTAGACCTATGACAAGACTTCCCCAAAATTATCCAAAAAAAATATTTCCCCAACTTTGTCCACAGTTATTTCAAAGAAAGGATGAGTAACATACCTTTGAATATCGCTTCCTTATGACTTTGTTGTCCCTGCTTCGCTCTAGTGCTCTTGTTCTATTGATCCTGCAATGAAACACAAACCAACCAAAATGAAAGAAATAAGAGTATATTCAATGAAGACTTATACATGTGATCAAGGAATCATGTAATAAAATGAGAATGATTGTATGGGAAAGAAACATGCCACTGTATTATATTAAGAGAAAGTGGAAGATACAATCAAATAACCTTAATGTCGCTAAGTTCCCTTTTGGTGGACCTTTTCTCCAACACACACTTGCTCCAAGCTCACATGAATATGATCCACAATAACTTGATGGACTGAGATGAATCCCTCAAGCATCTGGAGTAGAGTTCCTCACACAATTCACAACCTATTCAACCTTAATTCATTCCTTACTTTCTCTTGCTTGCTTTGAGAAATCCATCATTATATAGGAGCAGGAGATATGGTTAAAGAGATTAGGATGATCCCACCAAATCAGAGAAGCTAGTAGGATCCCAACCATACGAATGCCACCTAAAATTCTAGAAGATTCCCTTCTAGAACCTTCATGAACTTTGTCCCTGTTCTTAGTCTTAAAACACCATCGCACCCTGCCTATAGAGAATCATGTGGAAACTCTGCAAGATAGGTTTAAAGCAGCCTATGGAAATCAGGCATTTTCTCACTATGTAATACTCCTAGCCTGTGATGACCTTATGAAAACAAGATTTGTAGAGGGAGAAACTAGTTACTTTTCTCATGCAAAAGATCGTTTTGAGAGACTGAACACATGCTTGTAGAAACATCACTAGGGTGACCAAAATAATGTGTAACAAAGATTCCTAGGCCATTTTCACCTAGTATTTGGCCGCTTTCCTGATCTGATCTATGTTGTTGTCCTTCAGCACCTGAATGGAGTGCTCTTTAGTGTCTCAGCCCTTTTGAACCATGTTGATGTAATTGATTCTTTCCATTGCTTGGTGAGCCTTCTAATACCATATTTCCACATCCTTGTAGGTTGTTAGCGTCATAAGGGTGTCCTCTTAGAAGTCGGCTATCCCTATAGTGAAAAGGTGTCGTTCATTCCTGAATTTGTGAAAGGAATCTTGGAACTCACTTCTCAAAAACATCGTCGCTTATGTGGAGTCCTAATATTATTTTTCCAAATGGAGTAGATGCTCCAACTCCTTTAGCGCAGTGGCTAGCTCTTTCTCGTATCTTCTTCCTCTATCCAAGGTGGCATCTGTGATATCCATCCATGCACTGATAAGTTCAGACGTATTGGCATGGTTTGTGTTGATCAGATTTTCCTCTGTGGTGATGAGAATCGAAGTATCCAATGTAAGCCTCCTCTTCTTAGTGGTTCTCTTCATGATCTCTTTTCTCTTTCAGTTGTAGGCAATTCCTTGTATGTCAGTGACCTCATCAATAGGTTCCGGGATTTGTTGTTCTCCCCAAGTTATATTATTTCCCAGGCTCTGAACTGTGTATATATGTTCTAGGTTGGGTTCCTAAACCTCTTCCCTATGTCCCGATGGCTCAACTTTCATTTTCTTCTCATTGACTGGTAAGGTATCGGCCAAAATTGAGGAACCAGGAGAAAGTTTGGTACTTACCTTGAAATTGGTTATTGAAATGTCAATTTCTTGTTGTGGAATTTCCTCTTTCTGGTCATCAGATCCTATCTCATCCCTCGAGCTGTCCATTGGGTTTCCCGTCACATCACGTATCTCAGTGTCTAAGTCACTTTTGACCTCATTCTCACTCTTCGGAAGGCTCTGAATTGGAGCATCAAGACCTAGGGTAGATTCTCTCTCAAGTTCTTTCTCCTTTGTAATCTGCACTGGAGTCACCAGGGACACCTCCGAACTCTCCTCATCATCATAGATGGTTATCAAGTTGAACAAGAAATTTGGTACACTTTTTCTTCATGATGTCCTCGCTATCTCAGGCTGGGTTGAAATCTCCCCTAGTGATTTGACTTGTGGTGGTGGAACTTCAGGGTTTTCTAACCCAGTGATTTATTTAAGTTGTATCAGTTCTAGGCCACTTGGCTCTCCCTGGATTCTGATTGGATCATCAGTGAAATCCTCATCATTTCTATCAGATCAAAGACATTTTTCGATTGATCAATGATTCTTTGTGCCCCTTCTAGAAAGATTAATCCCCTTCTATGTGCCTATGCGGTCTCTATCACTCTAATTTCTTCCCTGGCTCTAAGGGCCTCTTGAGACAAATTCTCTACTATATCTACTTGTTCATCCATGTTCATGGACTTGAACCTAGTCATATTTGGGTTAGCCATTCTCTATACTACCTCATCCCAGTCCTGGGTGCACTCTGCGAAAAAAAATTCCTCAAACTTATCATGAGCATATGGCCAACATGATGATACCTGTGAAGCATGTTGGAGGACCAAGCCTTTATGGTCGTTCTTGTGGAATCATCCTGTCAGGAACCTGAATTCAAGTTGGCTCATCCCTTCTTGTTTGGCTTGAGCAATATCCTTTACCAGATAAAACCCCACATGGAAATCATAGGGTATGAAAGCTCGCTTCTTGTCCTTGACTAATGTGGCATTATTGCACTACAAGATAGTCTGATAGAATATTTGTCCCACAACAATTCATTATGGGACATGAGCGGATAGGAGATGTGGTGCTTCGGTGGCCCCGAACACCCTGATATAGGTTGAGAATTCATCTAAATACTAGTGGCCTACCTTTGCTACCATTTTCTTGGCCGATGCAAATAATCTTGGGCAGATAAACTTGGAGAAGTCCTTTTCTCCATATAGTCGGTAGATGAGAACCATCAAATATATGTATGGCTCTCTCAATTTAACCATACCATACCAACCATTTCTCTGGTTGGTAAACTTCTTGTCCTCCTTCCACCATGAGGCCATCAGCCAGCTGGTGGTGTGGAATTTGTAGAACTTCACCACAAAATCTGTGTTTAGTCTCTCCTCTGGGTCTCTGAGCTTGTATTACTTATGGACTTCTATCAGGAGGAAAACTCTGACACACCCACCATTCTCATCATTGATTAAAAATTTATGTGCTTTTGTATGGTATATTAGCCACTACAGAACCTCTATGCAAGGAAAAAACAAGGTTCTAATGGCTACCATATGAAAATAATAATGTAGAATGTTTAGGAACACGTGGTCATTGAGCGCCCTTACATCTAGGTCATTGTGTGGGATATACTTTGGGTACTCATCTCGATTGATTCTATTGAAAAGGTCCCCGCACTCTTGGAGCAATACTTTGGATCTAGTGCCTACCTCTGTATCCCCGAAGACCGGAGGCTGGACAAAAGATTTCTTTGTTGAGGTTCTTATGATTGGCTCTACCTTGGGAGTGTATTCCAGCTGCCTTGTCGCACCAGGAGAATAATCTTTACTTGTCTCATATTCCTTTATCTTGGGTGCTCTTGGAAAACGCCAGGTGCTTGGCTTCCTCCGCGGAATTTTACCTACTGTTAGAACATAATTTAGAGACTGTGGAAGAAAATTGGATGCATATATAAATCATGACCGTCGAATTTCAAAAACTTGAACACATACCTCTGTAGCATGTTTAACCTGGTTTTGATAATTTGAGTATCAGCACAATCTCAAGACGCTCTCTTTTCTCCTTCAGATGCTATGGAATTCAAACTTGTGTGCAGAATGAATTTGTTCAAAACCGTTCTAGAGATTTAAAAAAAGATGAACTTACCTTGTCGTATCATCCATTCAATTCGGGTTATGACTTTAATTTCATTAAATACGCCACCAGATATTCAAAGATGTTTAAAATTAAATTCATCGCGGATTGATGGCATGGGTGTGGGTTGTAACATGGCCTATCAATGGTTTCAAATTGTGGTTTTTCAATTAGTGCACGAGGTAGAAACAAATGTGAGATGAAGCATTAACTGGTTTATTAAATTTCATAACCTGATCGTATATTATGCTAGAACATCCCATTGTTTCGCTAGTCCATTTGGTGAGTCGGGGGTCGGCATTCTGCTTCAAACACTTTTCATTGATATCTTCTTGAAAAATATCTAATGCCGATTGATCTTGTCGTATAGATATGACGTGGCAAAGCTGACTAGGAGGCGTGACTAGGACCCAGGGAACCCTAATATGAATCGGGACGAAACTAGGTTGTAAAATACCCTTACATGATAAAGACACATGGAATTCTAGACCGATGACTTCATTTGCTTGTTTTAATCAGAATTAGGACTTTCTTTAAGCTATACGTTCTAAAACCCAATCTTATATTTTCAATGCCGAAAAGTATCGAGGATTGGTGATTGGTGATAAACCTACCCAAGTGTTCTTGGATACACTCTCATGAAAAGTCCCAATGTAGAAAGTGTATTGGGGATTGGCGATATGTTTGTCGCACACAAAACAATTTTTTTAACCTTTCTAGATCTACCCGACCCCAATAAAGTGCATCGGTCATCGGTTATCGTTGATTCTTTACGTCCTTTGTCAATGTCTATCCTTGTGTATTTTGTTTATGCCTAAGAGGATTGGATATCTCTTGAAACTTCATGAGAATAAATTACGCAAAACAAATCTACCTTCTACCGATGTCGATGGGGATCGGTGCTCGACGACTATTGTAATTGTGTGGTCCCTTTACCTGCTTGAATTTTTTCGACGTCGAACCTAAGAGAATTAGGTGCATTGTTAGTTTTCGATTCTTAATTCAGGTGTCAAGTTCTTTCAGACATGAGGTTTCATAAGTTACAACAAACCTAAATTGATGATAAGAGTCATGAAAAAAATATATATATAAACCATTCCCCAAAGTGAAATCGATTTAGACAGTAAAGAAAGCAAGTGGTACCCAAAAAGTGATAAAATTTCATAAGGATTTTAGGGTGTGTTGAGCACTCAACAAATGGCTACTTACTGGTCGAAAGTAGAATCTTTGTTACTTCTTTGGTCTTACCTGATGCAGAAGCTGGTTAAGAACTTAAATATTTTTTTTTTATCAGACTCTCTTTATTCTTGCGTTTTAAATTCTCTCAGTTCGAAAATTTGGGCCTGTTTCAACCTTTATTCCACCTTCATTCCCTTTAACCATGACAAGAGTCAAGTTAAGAATTCAATGGAACCAGGCCCTCTATTTATCATCATTCACTTTCTGCAGTGTTTCTCCGCTGCCAGCAAGCGCCCATAGCCCTGAAGGAGTCACACCGATGTCACAGACCTTGCTCTGCTGCCAGTGAGCATCCATAACCCCAAAGGAGTCAACTCCATACCCTCTCATACCTCATTCTCATTTGATATAATTGATTTAATTTTAGTAGAGATGCCCTGAGCGAGTGGGAGAGGAGGACGCTTGTTATCTGCAAGAGGAGATGGCTAAAGTAATTTTTTTTTTTTTTAACTCTGTCTTGAGGTACATGTGGTCCTTTCCAGCTTACCATATTTCCCTTAGGTTTTACCAAACCCCTAGGAGGACACTTCATCACTTGCCAAGGTTGTTTATTTGCAAAGGTTAGATACAAAACTCATTTAAGACAATATAAGTTCACCCAACGTTTCTTGTGTTGCATGTAAGCATGAGTCAGGAACAGATTTTACTACATCGTATTGATTAAGGTCAACCAATGTGATCCGGATTATTTTCGGCACGAAATACGAGTAGAGATATAATAAATAAATGCACAGAGATATCGCAAATATTCAATAATATAATTAAATGTATCAGAGATGAAACCATAAACACATATATACAGTAATACATGATTTCTATTAAAGAAAGAAATGTACAGAGACTATAAAAATACAAAGTGAAAGACTCGCTAGAATGGTGGCAGCTTATCTCTGAGAAGAGATGTGACGGCTACTCGCATTCACAAGAAGATGGTTACAATGAGGCTCTGAAGTCCCTTTTACAATAAACAAGAATTCCAAAAACCCTAGACATCCAAAAACCTAATCCTAGGAGATGAAGCGCCAAAAGTCATGTGGGCCCCGTTTGGGTAAGTGAGTACATCAACTTCCGGGGGTCGTAACTTTTGCATATGATCTCCGTTTTAGGCGCATGATAGCTCGTTGGAAAGGTATTGTCAAGGAGATTCATTTTGGGAGATAAATTATTCCTTTGGATATCATTTATAACCTCGATCTCAAAAAACCTTCATTTGGGCCCTCAAAATGGCCCTGGAAGTTAAAAACTGCTAAAATTAGTAAATTGCCAAAATTGCAAGAAAATTGTTTTGAGCCAATAGAAAAAGGTGGGTGACCACTGATATCCACCTGGATCACAATTTCTTTTGAAACACAACTTTATTGCACAAAAATACTACACAAAATAAAACTAGAAATAAAGGACTCCGCAATCAGCCTGCCTAACAACTACAAAATAAAGTAACATGAAAAACGCACTTTTTTTTTAACATAAATATTGTTTTAGGGCTTGGCCATTCACTAGGAGGGCATCAATTTCCCCCCTCATATTTTTCAACTGATACATTCCTGCCCCAAGTTTCTCGGCTACCTGGAAAGGTCTGAGCCATAGATTCTAAAACTTTGAATGTTTTCCCTTTGGTTCATTTGCTCTATCCCATTTCAGGACTAAGTCTCCTACTTCAAAATTATTCTCTCTAGCCTTATGCTTAAACCTTTTTCATCTGTGCATGAAAACACAATAGATATTATAAGTAGCTAAGCCAAAAAATCGAGCACGTAAAAGAAAAAAGACACACCAAACTAAAAAATACAATAGTGTACAAAGCACGTATGCTAGATGTTCTATGCATGGTACTTCTTAAGGTAAAGCCAATTATGAGGCTCACCCAAGGAGATTCCATAATAGTCAATTAGATCATAGGTGCCTCTATTTAGAACATGTTTCACGATGTGAGGACCATGCCATAGAGGTTCTAACTTCCCTGTCCCTAACTTTTCATGAGCCTGGTCATAAACGAGGACTAGGTCTCCTTCTGCAAAAGCACGAGGATGGACGGATTTGTCGGATTGATTCTTGATTCTCTTTTCATATGTCTCATTAATGAGAGCAGCATCACTACATGTTTCATCCAAACTATTCAAGTGTAAGAAACGTTCTTCTTCAGTAGAAGTGTGGGGCAGGAGTTCTACTTTGAGTTTCAGCGAGGGAATTTCACACTCGATTGGTAAAACAGCTTCTATGCCATATACTAGATGGAAGGGAGTGAATCCGGTAGAAGTTTTTAATGAGGTTTGATAAGCCCAGAGAGCGGAGAAAATTTGTAAGTGCCAAGATATCTTGTTTTCCCCTACCATCCATTGGATCATGATTGTATGTACCTTGTTGATAGCTTCAACTTTTCCATTAGCTTGAGGATAGTACGGGGATCAGTTCTAATGGAGAAAACCCAACTTGGCATGCAACTCACTTATCATATGGTTCTGAAAGTTTGAACCATGATCAGTGATAATGGCGTGTGGAACACCAAAATGAGTGATGATGTGGTTAAAAAATAAAAGAGTTTCATTATGGCCATCATTCATAAAGGTAGGCATAGCCTCAGCCCATTTTGTAAATTAATTGACGGCGAAAATTATATAACCATTCCCCCTGGCTGAGGTAGGCTTTCACTGCATGAAATCATTGCCCCATTTGGCAAAGGGGCCGATGGAAATAACGAGATGCAGTGGAGCAGCATGGGTGCATGCCTTGTTTTGAAAAACTTGGCAGGGTGGGCACTTTTTAACAGCCTCGATACAATCTTTGAAGATGGAGGGCCAAAATTAACTGGCATGTAAAATATTCTAGGTTGTAGCCATCCTAGAAAGGTGACCGCCACAGGCTCCAAGGTGACAGTCATTGATCACGCGTTTAGCCTCTTCATGAGTCAAACATCATCGTAGGATAGTATCAATACCACGAAGATACAAAGTATCATCGACGATAAGGTACCAATGAGAATGATGGCAGATATGATGACACTCTTCACGAGAGATCTCGGGATGGAAATGTTGGGTCTGGAGATAAAGAAGGATATCTCCATACCAAGGGTCGGACATGCTGATGAGGAACAAAGTTTCATCAAGAAGAGAATATTTGGGCTAAGTAACTTCATTAGCATGGGGAAAGCCACAAATACGCTACACAAACACCAAATCTTTTTTAGCTTTGGACTTAACAAACTCAAGATAGAACTCTTGAAGGATGATGATCCATTTAGAATATTTCCCCCCAAGAACTTGACATGTCAGAATTTGATACATGGGGTTTGAGTCCACGATAAATGTGGTGGTGCGTAGAAAAATGTAGTGACGAAAAATCTGGAAAGCGATGATGGCTACCAAAGCCAACTTTTCAACATGTGAATATCGGAGCCCAGGACCAGATATACTTTTGCTCAAATAATATATCACGTATTCCTCACCGATAGGGTCCTCTTAAACTAACACCATAGCAATAGTGGAAGCAGAGGCTACTAAGTAAGGGATGTAATCTTGTGTATAGTTCAGAGGATGCAACAGAGTTGCATTGGTCAATGCATTCTTAAGAGAAGAAAAATATTGTTGAGCAATGTCATCCCAGATGAAAGGGGTGTCTTTCTGCAAAATTGCATAAATCCTTAGTAATATTAGCATAGTTACAAATGAAACAACAAAGAAAGTTTGCTTTCCCCTGCAAACTTTGGAGTTGTGTTAGATTATTAGGTGGAGGTAAAGCTAGGATAGCTCTAATATTTAAGGGATCCACCCGAATCCCATTATTGGAGAAAACAAAGCCGAGGAGTCGGCCTAATTCGACAGCAAAAATAAATTTTTGTTTGTTCAAACGAATATGGTAGAATTGACATCAAAGAAAAGTCACTCGTACATGACCAAAATGGTCTGATTGACTCCATGAGTGGGCAGGTAAGTCGTCGAGGTAGGGTTCCGCAATATGTTTGATATCATGGAAAGCATATGAATTGGCTCACTGGAATGTAGCATCAACATTTTTAAGTCCAAATGGTAGTTTCCAATAGGTGAAAGTTCCCCATGGGAAGATGAAGGTTGTCTTATGCTGATCAGCAGGTAAAAATTCAATCTGGTTATACCCTGAGAAACCATCCATAAAAGAGAAAATTACTCTACTAGCACAATTATCAATAATCTGGTCGATGAAGGGCGTAGGGTAGTTGTCTTTTAGACAAGCCTTAATGATATTTTTAAATCCGTATTGGGATCTTGCCTTGACAATGCCTTTCGATGATATATTTGAGGTTGAAGAACCACGTGTTGAGGTTTTGGCTATGAAAACACGAAGTAGGGGTCATTCAGTCTCAAATGACCTTACCATTTCCCAAACTTTGAGAGGAAAAAAAACATTCGATCACCTAAAAGAACCTTTTGTCTCCCAAATAAATCCTATAAACATCCATACACGAGAATCACCCAAGATAGACTACAACATAGTAGAAGATTTAAAAATATTAAAAGCAAATGTATCGGTCATGGACATGTGTATAATTCCCCAACAAAAGGACTTTATGTTACAAGCCTTGAAACAGTAGAAACTCCTATAAAAATCACTGGCCAAGGGGAATTTCCAGCCCCCACAGATCTAAAAAATAAACCAAATGTGAACGCTTTCTCTATAGATAAAAAATGAAAGCCTTTTGTCCCACCATTCATTTTAACGTTTAAGGTCTTCAACATAAACCTCCATAATATTTTAGTTGACTCAGGGGCATTTGTTACAGAGAAATCCCCTTGCAGACAAGTGGATTCTCTCTTGGATACTAGACCCCTATGACCAAGACAGAAAATGCTATTGTGGACATTGACATTCCTTTTTATAAAGCTAAACTATCAAAGAAGAGGAAGGAAGAATAGTAAATACCTTTTTACCGACATTTGTCCTTGCTCAATCCAAGTTGATCTTGATCTCCAAGTTCTTTAGAAGGTCCTATGGTACAATGAGAAATAACAATGATACTTCCTACTCTACCATGATTAGCTTCATAATGGATCTATAAAAGAAACAAGTTCATGAAATGTACGCAAACTTTAAAGGAAACAGGCCAAGCATAGATTTATATTGATGAGAACAAAGCGATGCTTACAGCCATAGATGTAGTGTAGTAGCTTCACCAAGCTCCCTTTTTCCAGACCCTTGTGTTGAGCACTCAACACACCCTAAAAGGTCTGTGACCATTTCCTTTTGGGTACCACCCGATATTTTACATTTTGACTATTTTTGCTTCGGTATGAAACTAATACTTTCTCTTATCTTATGTGTTTCATGTTTGAATTAATTAAAGCTCACTTGAACATACAACAAAGAATTATATTAACTCTAAAAGACACTTAAAAACTACTCAAGGAATCGGTGACCTAGAATTTTCCCCGACTCGCTTCAAAAGTTCTGCATCAGTAAAAGTTAAAGGTGATGAAAATCATCTGAGAATTCAAAATAGCCAAGCACCGACCTTCATTGGTGTCAGCCAATGAAAGTGTTTCTTTTCTACAAATAGGCCTTGGGAAGGATCTTGTCGAAGACCGATCCATAGGTTTCGGTGGAAAGGTGTAACAGTAAGCGTCGTGCATAAAGAAGAGGGACAATGTCGACTGCCAAACCCCTGAAACAAGTTCGGCATTGGCGATTGAAAAATGATTAATTTATTGTTGTAACAATAACCCCAATACCGCCTGGTATCGACAGTCTTGGCTAATAATATTTTCTTAGTGCTTTTGATGCAAGTGAGATCTCGAATTTGACCCTTACTCACTCGTTGAATACCTTTTGTTTTTATGATTAAATTTTTCTAGTGATCCAGGGTTGGTAACGCCATGGAAGCATCAATCAACATAAAAAAATTTACAATGGAAAGTATTAACAAACACACAGTGTAAAAATTACAATCACAAGAATCTAATAATTTATGTGAAAAAGACTCAGATAAGAGAACACGGTTAATTTTTGTATTTAAAAGAAAGCGTGGTACATTCAAAACACTGTCATTATTTATCATTAAAGGTTCCCGTTGAGTTCGCATCACATACAATAATCCATGTCGACGCCGCTTAGGAAATTACAAGGCACAAAACCACCCATTATGCGCCCCCTACACATGAACCTTTCCCCAGGTTACTACTCGCGCTTTACACTATGTTCTTTTCTCCTGCCATCAGTTGTGCCTTGCACAGCTGCACAATTTTATCTTGCACTTCTCGAAGTCATCTCTGCAGCCAAACCACGCTTCCTGCATGACCCTGCGACGGCGGTGTCTCCTGGACTTTTGTCGCCAACTGATGCTGTAGCTCTCTATTTTCTTGGTAGAGTTTGGCTATTGCGATTTGAGCCTGCTCTAACTGCTGAGTGGGACTTTCAACATAAATTCCTGGTGCTTTTTCCCTTCCCTTTCATCTCTCGCCTCCTCTACCGATAGTCCCAACCGGCTCCGACCAGTTTATAAGCATTGCAAGCTCCTCAAGGGGTGGATGTGCACTTTGTTGGCATGTTTTTCAAACAAAAGTAGAGTATGCATGTTTTTCATTGATGGCAAAGATCATGATCAGCAGCACAACGAAAATGATGGAATGGCAAGATCAACAGTGTAAGCTCGGGAGGAGGAGCAACAATGATCATTGGATCCCATTCAGAATTCCTGATGACCGTCAAATCCAAATTAAGACTGGAGGAGCGCACAAAAGAGGAGAACAAATATCAAGCATCAGATCTGAGTGTGAAGACCGACCATCGTCGGATCCAAAAGAAGGAGCACGATATTTAAGTACTAGATGAAGTGGGCTTAGAAAGTCCCGAAATAAGAAGGATCGTTGATCTAAGAAGGACACGTGGAAAACAGTCAGAGAATGACAAAGGTTTCATTTCATAGTTTCGCAGATCGGGAAATCCAAAGGAAAGAGGTTCTCTAACCCCTTGAACTCGCGATATGCGAAATCGTGATAACAATCATGACCGTTGGAGTCATAGGACACGTGGCAAGCGATTAGAATTTCATTGACTTGCACATTGGAGGAGTCAATGGACCATGGTGTGTGAACTCACGATATGTGATATCCCAAAATTATCTGAGCCATCAGATTAAGGGTTGATTCGAACCCTTGGATCGAGGTATGTTTTGAAACATTGGATGCAGAGGACACATGGTGAGCGATTGGTATCTCACTGACTGGAAAGTCAAAGGAAGGAAATCCTATAACCTTCCAGCTCGTGATATGCAAAATCGCGATAAGGACTGACCCATGGTCATAGACAAGGTCACATCATCAAAGGCTGGAGGAAGGAGCTAGCAGAGCTAAGCCCCTTTTTGGAGATCGCAACATGAAGAGTCAAGACTCTTCATCTCTGCATTACCAAAATGCGAAATGCAAAAACACCTTTTTGTATAGGTTGTGGTCACCACCAGTGTTCATGTGAGAGGGAGGAGCTAGCGGAGCTAAGCTCCATTTCAGGGATCGCAACTTGGAGTGTCGAGACCCTTCGACACAGGATTGTTGAAATGCGAAATGTGAAATGTATTTTGATTAGGCCCATGGTCAAAGCCAGTGGGCATATGGGATAAATGCAAGACCCTGTGGATTTAATCCAACAATGTTGGTTATTTGAGCTTTTGATCGAAGGGCTACTATTGATCTTCATGATTAACTATTCAGTTACGTTTCAGTTAGCATAATCAAATGATGGTTCTTGATCAGTTGGCGATTCCGTTGTTGATATGTTTTCTTCTTTTCCCAAGGATATTCGAAGTGTAACTAATGAGGTTGGTGTGTATAAAAGGAGAGATGCAGCGACTATGTAAGGTTGGTTGTTCTAACCGAAAAAATGAGATGAATTGTAAGAAGGGTAAAATTACAGTATGCAGAGCATGAGATAAAACCCAGAGATGAGTAACAGTCGTTGAATACACAGAAGCGAGAGTGGAATAGCAGAATAGCATGAAGCAGAGAAGAATTGCAGAACAATTTTTGAACTAGAGAAGAACTGCAAAACAGTGAAGAAGGGGTAAGAATTGAGATACCTGTATTGTTTGTTTGTCAATCATTTATTTATAATCAGGGAGGAAGGGTGGTGCTAGGGAGGACTGTGGTCCTCTGATATTCAAGTTGGTGCTTGAATATTGGAAGTTGTATCTTCCATCTAGTTGTGGCTAGAAAAACAGGGTTGCAGGGTGGTGCTCAGGAAAACACAGAGTTTTCTGTATACAAGTTGGTGCTTGTATAAATCTAGTTGGTGTTGGAATATTTAGGGACTTGGTGCTTCCTTCTTGTGGGTTCTAGAGAAACCAAAGAGTTGGTGCTCTCAACAAGTTGGATCTTGTAAAATAGAGGTAGTAGCCTCACTTTGAGTTGGTGCTCAAACATAGATGTTGTACAGAACTTAAAAGACTGCCTATCATTTCAAAGAAGAAGAAGTTTTCTCCCTTTATGGGTTTCCTCGATAAAATATGTCTCTGTGTATATCTTATGTGTGATTGATGATCATTATTTATGTTGTCCATATGATGTATAATATTGATGGTCACTTGATGAAAGATTAAAAATGGTTTAATAGACTTAAAATTGTTTAAGCACATTAACAACTGATTCACCCCCCCTCTCAGTTGTCTTAGTAATTTCAACAATTGGCATTAGAGCGGGTTTCTTTTATTCAAAGATAGATATATAATCTTAAACATGAAAAGTCATGAAGGGACTTTAGCTACTAATCCTCCTCTATTTGATGGAACAAATTTTGCCTTCTGGAAGATTAGAATGAGAACATATTTAATGGCCTTAGGTGTTGATGTTTGGGATGTAGTAGAGACTAGATATACAAAGCTTGTTTTGATGGTTTCCAAGGATGATAAGTTACAGTTTAGATTTAATGTTAAGGGAATGAATGCTATCTTGAATGGACTTTCTGAAGCTGAGTTTTTAAAGGCGATGCATCTTGAAACTACTAAAGCTATGTGGGATAAACTTATTAACAGCTATGAAGGAAATGAGAAAGTAAAAGATGCCAAACTTCAAACATATAGGTTTAAGTTTGAACAACTAAAGATGAATGAAGATGAAACAATTAGCATGTATTTGTTAAGAGTTGAAGAACTATGAATGCCATGAAGGGTCTTGGTGAGAAGATTGAAGAATCATTTTTAGTTCAAAAGATTTTAAGATCTTTACTTGATAAATTTAATCCAAAAGTCTCTACAATAGAAGAACTAAATGATCTTAAAACTTTTTCCATTGATAAACTCCTAGGAAATCTAACTGCATATGAAATGAGAATCAGCAAAGATAAATCCATTACTAGAGAAGCATCTTTTAAAGCAGAC
>JASDQU010308296.1:129320-154365 GCA_032191745.1 Picea mariana
CGATTACTTTAAAAAATGGGTTGAGGCTATGCCTACCTTTCTGAATGATGGACGTATTGCAACTCTTTTCTTTTTTAACCACATCATCACTCATTTTGGTGTTCCACACGCCATTGTTATTGATCATGGTTCACACTTTCAGAACTAGATGATGAGTGAGTTTCATGCTAAGTTGGATTTTTTCCATGAGAACTCATCCCCATACTATCCTCGAGATAATGGACAAGTTGAAGCTATCAACAAGGTCCTTAAAACCATTATCCAATGGACGGTAGGGGAAAAAAAGACATCTTGTCACTTACAACTTTTCACCTCTCTCTAGGCTTATCAGACCTCAGTAAAAACTACTACTAGATTCACTCCATTCCAGCTAGTATATGGCATAGAAGTTGTTTTACCAATCGAGTGTGAAATTCCCTCGCTGAAACTCAAAGTAGAACTCATGCCCCACACTTCTACTGAAGAAGAACGTTTCTTACACTTGACTACGTTGGATGAAACATGTCATAATTCCTCTCTCGTTAACGAGACGTATCACAAGTGAATCAAGAATCAATACGACAAATCCGTCCATCCTTGTTCTTTTGCAAAAGGAGACCTAGTCCTCATTTATGACCAGGCTCATGAAAATTTAGGGGCATGGAAGTTAGAACCTCTATGGCATGGTCCTTACATCATGAAATGTTTTTTACATAGAGTCGCCTATGAGCTAATTGACTACAATGGAATCTCCCTGGGTGAGCCTTAGAACGATCTTTACCTTAACAAGTACTATGCATAGAACATCTAGCATATGTACTTTGTACACTATTGTATTTTTTAGTTTGGTGTGTCTTTTAGTTTTACGTGCTCGATTTTTTTCCTTAGCCACTTATACGATGTCTTGTGTTTTCATGCGCAGATGACATCTTCACATTTGAGACATCTTAAAAGTACCCCGTCATAATTCATGTGGAAGATTTGTTCGACAACACAGGTATTCCAACATAGGACTAACATCTTCAGTAACCACTCACATAACAAGATCAAATATCAACACACCAATGTTTTCATGTGGTAAAACCCCTACAGGGAAACATCCACGGCCCCAGCCAACACAGCCACTTGGAGCAGTTTATTAATGAAAAAGAAAAAGATTACAGAGAGATTTTACAAGAGAGTTTCTCACAATCGATCATTGGAAAATGACCCTCCATTCTCTTTAAATAGAGATCATGGACCAATTGGGTGTTAAGCCACGGATCAATGGTCGTTAAGATTGAGGAGAGTATGAACCATCGGATCACTCTATGTCGGGAACATATCATGACCGTCGGATTTCCTAACTATAAATGCATACTAATGCATACTAAATAAACACACTAAGTGATTTGAAAATGATAAAAGACTTGTATTCTTGAAAATATTTGCAAGTTTTAATTCAAGTGTTCTTATGCAAAAGGATCAATTTGAAAACACAACTTTTATAGAAATTACACATTCAATATGCATATAATAAGCATCAAATAACAGTGAAAAGAAAAACACATAACACAACAAATGATAAAGGAGTTCACCCCTCTCTTGGGCTACATCTCCTGGTCCAGCTTCCAATGGATATTTTGTATTATTTTCTCAAATTGATAAAATATGTGCTTTATAATGCTCAAAATGCCAAATAGATGGCTCCAATGGCTTCAGAACGTCCAAAAACCCCTAGCTGGGATTTTTCGGCACCTGATTTGGCCAAAAATTGAAGAAGATAGGCTTCCTGGAAGTTCCCCTTCAAACTTGTTGTCTCTGGATCACCAAAATGCACCTCTGCATCCTCAACCTAGCCTCTACTCTAATATTTGTGTTAAAACCTAGCATCGGGCGCAACCACAAAACTATGCAAACTGTAGGACGATTAGGATGTGCCTAGCCCCTAACCGCCAAACCACTGGACACATGGATCATATGACCGCACGCGCAAACAAAAGGAGCCAAGGATTAAAACAATGGTAACGTGCCAAGTGTCAAGCGCGGGGGCTCTGAAATCATTTAAAAAACACGTGCAGGTAGGTGGTTATATGGTGGTTTATGTGACCGGGGGTCGGGGCTTAGCCCTGGCCCAGACCGCGCCCTAAATCACAACATATGCAATTCAAATAATTTAAAAAACATATATATGTTAAGAACCATTGTTGGGTGTAACAGTTGGGTGACCCTTCCCAAAGCTCTTCCCCTTGCCCGGAGGTCGTGGGGTCAATTCCTACTGACTACACAAGTTTTAAACCATTTTCCAAGTGACACGTGGCGGCCCTTGCTTGGGCCACATGTCACCAATCCATTCACCACAAACATGCCACGTGTCAAACGCCAATTCATCCACATGACTGCCAACCAACACCTACCATGTGTCATACGGCCCTACCAACTCATATTCTTCCACATGTCATACGGCCCTTCCACGTCAGCATCCGTACGAACTATACAGTCAGCACATTTTTTTTTGCTTGTTTGACGATTTGAACAGAACGTGATATCTCTCTCATCCGACGTCTGTTTGAACCCAAACGAGTTGCGTTGGGTTCATTGGGTTCGTGATGACGAGGCCTATGCACCCGTTCGATTTGAAGCAATTCTGAGCACTTTGAATTTTGAGCAAAATTTGATCCCCTGGATCACTAAGAAACACACATTTACCTAACGACACATTAGAATTTAGACCAAGTAGATCTTAACTAACTCCTAAGTGTCTAAATATCCTAACAAGAACACTGAATTTATGAGGTGATATTGTGTCAATTTTAGTCTGAGAGCTCTCCTTTCCTTAGGGTTTAGTTTTCTTAGAAAGTATCATGATGCAGGAGATAAGTAAGTTTCCCATACCAATATTCCTACCTTGGGAAAACATATAAATATTCACTACACCATAATGACAATTCATTCTCCCACCTGGAGTCTTGATTTACTTGGTCTTAGGCTTCAACGGCCAATCTACAAAACCCCTACCCCTTAACCAGTTTGGGAGGTTTTATATCTAGATCAAATTATTGGACAACTTCCATCCAGTTTCCTCTTCTTTCCCCCATCTCCTGTTGAGTGAATAGTGATTGGGTTGTAGGATGCGGCACAATGACTTTGCTGTATTTTTTAGGATGTAAGATCTGAAATGTTTTACTGATTTTTACACTGCATAAGCATGTTTGTCTATAGCAGGGTAATTTAGCTCGACCCCTTGGATATTAGAGATCATAAATGAGATCAGCGCCTCATTCTTTTAATCGTCCTTCTGACTTAATACTGCAGCTAAAGATTGGTCGAAGGAAAAAGCATAGAGGAAAAAATCCTTGCTAAACTTGAGACTTCGCACCACTGGAGATTGAGATATGGAAGTCTTCATATTGCTGAAACAAATTTTTCATTTGTCATCCCACTTAAATTAAACATCTTTGCGGATAATTTTTTGTAAGGGTTTGATGGTTTCAGCGAAATTAGGGGTGAACTTCCTCACAAAATTGATTTTCCCAAAGAAGGATTGCATAGCCTTTTTGTTGTGGTGTAAGGGAAGCTGAGTTATTTCCTTAATTCATTTTGGGTCTATGTGAATTCCTTATTGAGATATAATATGACCTAGTAGTTTCCCTTCCTTGACTACAAAGATAGTTTTATTAGGGTTTAAAGATATACCGTATTTCATACACCTTTTGAAATTCTAGGTTAGGTGTTGGATGTCATCTTCTCTATTCTTTGAATACACGGTCATGTCATCCAGATAAACTACTACACACTTGTTTATTAGTCCCCGAAAAGCTACGTCCATGGCCCTTTGGAAGGTTTCCCCTGCATTGATTAACCCAAAGGGCATGCATTTATAAGCAAAGTTTCCCCACTTGGTTTAGAAGTTACTTTTCAATCGGTCTTCCTCTGAAACTAGAACTTGGTTGTAACCTAAAAAACCATCCAGCAGGGAGAAAATATCATAACCAAACACGGTCTGCAAGAGTTTCTCCATTGGTAGGACAGGGTAATTTTCCTTTTCTGATGCTCTATTGAGCTTTTTGAAATCCACACACATGCGGATCTCCCCAGACTTTTTCCCAACAGGAACCAAATTTTCTACCCAAAAGATAACCTTTCGGTATCGTGTGAAACCTTGGTTTGTCATTCGAGTGATCTGTTTCACCTCTTTGTTCATGGGGATCGGTTTCTACTAGTTTCTCTTGGAATACTTCATCGTCAATAGCCAAGTCTTTCAAATTTTCCTGATTAGTTAAGAAGTTTATGATCTATTCATCTCCTTCAAAGACCTTCCAATTATAAATATTGTTGGGCACTGATGGTTTGTAGAGTAGTTCCACACTAAATCGGGAGGCTTCATAGTATTCTAAAGGGGATATCCTCGAGGTAGCAGTGGCCAAGGAATCAGCAAGAGTATTCTTTGTTGTGGGGATCGTTGTAATGTTGAAGGCTTCAAAATGTTCTATTATCTTGTGCACTTCATGTTGATAATTCCTCGGGTGAGGAGATTTGCCATGTATAGTATTCCTTACTTTCCTAACAATAATTTCAGAGTCTCTAAAAACCTTTAGTTCTTTAATGTTTAAGTTGATGGCTTTCTTTATCCCTTGCACTAAAGCTTCATACTAGGTGGTGTTATTAGTGCATTAAAATTCTAGTCTAAAGGATAGGAAATTTTGTTTCCCCTTCAAATCAATGAGGATACATCCCACTCCTGACCCCTCTTGCAACTTAGACCCATCAAAGTATAAGGTCCAAACTTGTGAGAAAAAATCATCAGCTTCTCCATTCCTACTAACTTCCTCCTCTCCCCTTATTTTTTCTGGCGTTTCCAACAGAGGTTCTTAATAGAAGAGGGTTTCTTCCTCCACTACCAGTAAATTTACTTGAAAAGTCATTTCGGAGTTCTGAGTAAGAGGTACATCAGATGAGAGGGGGGAGAAATTGTCAAAATCAAAATCGCAGGAGTAGTTTCCTAGCACGGGGAAAAATGTCGACGAGGGTTCGTTGAAGGACTCCAAGTCGGTGATAATATGTTGGAGATACCTTTCCCTATCGATCCTAATCATGTTTGTGTGTCTCTTTAATGGCAACCAAAGGTGAGACCAGTATGTGCTAAAGTATCCATTCAACTTTTCGGACCAATCTCGACTAAGTAGCAATCCATAAGATTCTGGCATATCTACTACAATGATGTCAATTACTTGAACAAATTTTGGGTGTGTAGCCATTCTAATCATGAAATCCTCGAGTTCTCCAATAACTTTCACCCAGGCTTTGTCCATTTGTATCACATGTTTATCACTTTTGACAGGAACTGTGTTTCATTTATTGCAAATAGATAATGGCATAACATTAGAGGATGACCCTGAGTCAACTAAAATATTATGGAGGTTTATGTTGAAGACTTCAAACGTTAAAAGGAACGGTGGGACAAAAGGATTTCATTTTTTATCTATAGATCAAGAGTTCACAATTGGTTGATTATTTAGATCTGTCGGGGATGGATTTTCTCCTTGGCTAGTGCTTGTGATAGGACTTTCTACTGACTTAAACGCTTGTAGAAGAAAGTTCTTTTGTTGGGGAATTATACACATGTCCATGACCGATACATTTTCCTTTAATATTTTTAAATCTTCTACTATGTTGTAGTCTAGCTTGGGTGATTCTCGTGTATGGATGTTTATAAGATTTCTTTGGGAGACAAAAGGTTCTTTCAGGTGATCAGATGTTTTTTTCCTCTCGAAGTTTGGGCAATGGTAAGGTCATTTGAGACCGGTTCACCCCTACTTCACGTTTGCACAGCCAAAACCTTAGAGGGTGGTTCTAGAACCTCAAATATAACACTGAAAGGCATTGGAAATTTAAGATCCCATAGCAGCATAGTTGTTTCTTCCGGCGAGTCAAAGTTTTCTTGATCGGCAATATTCATCGTTGAGTCACTTGATTGACCGGTAAGGGAAACTTCATCTAGGAACCAATTGGACATCAAATTCATGGCATGCACCCATTGTGGGTAGTCTCTTTCAGAATGTTTATCTTGATGATAAGTACAGAAAGAGTTGGATGCTACATTTCCCAAGTCGATGTTTAAGTTGGCTAGGGGAGGCTCAATTGCTTTGAACGGTGAGTTTCTTTTAAAAAAGTGTTTATAGGGAATTTGGCCTTGGTTTCCTTCGCCTTCCCTTCTTTTCATGTCTACTATTTCATTTGAAAACTTCTTTATCATCCATTGTATGTCTTCTATGTCCCCACTTTCCTTTTTGGGACCTTATTCTATTTTTTTCCCTCGGGGTCTAGTCAGCAAGAGTCCTCTCTTGGGTGGAGGCTGAGCTTCCTTCTTAACTAGTGAGACATGGCCCTCTTTACACCCCTTCATATGGAATTCAAATATTTTGGCTTCCTTAAAATCTTTAGCTAGGGTATGCTTTGTAACCCTTTTTACAAACATGGAAATAGAAGCAGGGAGAGCATTAGCGTATACCTCAATTTGCAACTACTGAGCGGGTTTAGCTTTAGGTTGAAATTTTTTCAGGATAGTGGTAAATCATTGATTGAAGTCTTTAACCTTTTCTTTTGAACTCATGGTGGCGATGAACAGTTCAGACATTAAAGCTTCTATAGTGGTTTCTTCGATAAATTTGTCTAAAATATCCTTTTAAAACTTTGTCTAACTAGTTATGGACCCTACATGAAAGTTAAAATACCATGTGGAGGTTGAATTCTCAAAGGTATAGGGGAAAATCCTGCATACTACATCTTCATGTTGGAAATTCATCAGTCTAATAGCTAGCATGAACTTTTTAATATGGTTTTCAGGAAATCCTAAGGTTTCAGGGTCAAATTTAGGGAGTAACTTTTCTGGATGTTGGGGTAGGTTATTTACTCGTCCAGGGATTGCCAGAGCATATTTTTCCAACCAAGGTAGATTATTCAGAGGTGGTTTTCCCCTTTCTTCATTATGATCATTTTTATCCTCCATGTCGTTTGACTCTAAAGCTGAGTGATCTGAATTAAACCCTTCCTAGTCAGATTCAAAATCGTCGGGTTGAGAGTAGTTACCAACAGGTGTTTTGGGGATTAGATTAAGGGGATGTTCGATCTAGGTGAGGGAGAAATCTATTAGGTCTTCTACTATATGAGAAAAAACTTGGTCGGGGGTGTCGACCACTAGTCTACTTACTGTTTTTCTATGATGAACTAACAGAGCTAAGTGTAATGATCCAATTTGTGGGGCATAAGCTCTTGTGATTCTTATGAACTGGTTCAACTCCTCGTGGGGGAGAACGTAAGGTATTTCAGGGAATAAATGTTCTTCCTCTTGTTAGGTTCAGTTACTCATTTCAGAAGTACTCAATGTATCTGGGGTCTCTTGAGAATGACTATCCATGCATGTGGGTTGTTTTGAATCTATAGGCTATGTGAAATATTATATCAGAAATATTGTTATCCATTCATTCAACAAACCTCCTTATAGCTCCAATTTTGTTGATGGGTCCTAAATCCCTTTGACTCAACTACAGGAACCAAACCCGCCATGGAGGCCCAATTAGACTCTGCAGTGTTTAATGGTGGAATGGTTCTCTAGATATTTCAATACAGTCGATTTATCGATGGGATTTACGTAGTGATTGACAGGATATCTTCTTGTGAAAGTTCCTCCTTCAGTGTAAACGTTCTCTTTTGTATTTTCTCTTATTAGATTGGTCTGATTAGAATGTGGGTGCTAGTATAAACTAGCTGATAATAAAAAGGGGGTTTCTTAACTACTGAAGAAGGTTGAGCTTGGGATAACCCCAGTGCTCAAGCATGCAGACAAAGATATTCACACCTGTGACAAGCCTAGTACTAATACATTAACTTGTTGGAATTTCAATTATTGACTGAGATACAATTATCAAAAGAAAACATACATGCAATAAAAATGATGGAAATAAAAATAGTTTCCTTAGATCTAGCATTAATCACACTTTAACACAACAATTTGCTTTCATCATTAGAGACAAGAACTATGAAAAATATTAAAACAACTAATTGATCAATAGATTCAAAAACTCTTACTCATTACAACATCCATTCATGAAATAAAGTTGGAAGTAATTCCTCCTCAAATCCAATCACACACGCCTTTGATGAAAAATGGAAGCTTGTCTCTGGTCCTAAACAGAACTTCTCAATTAAGGTAGTTCAGATATAGTTCTTTACAACTCCAAAAAAGAGGGTCTTTACAAAAACCATCGACCCTTACTACAAGGTCAATCCTCCTATTTATAACGAATCATTAACTAAAAATAGCTATCAAAAGTGCAAGATAAGTAAAACAAAACATCGCCACATGGCGCTTCCATATCTCTATCTTCTAAGAATCATCAAATAGTTTCACTGAAGTGGATGACTCTTCTCATACTCTGACCATTTGAAGAATATTTCCTCGCATGTGTTGGCATATGGGAACCTGTGTTGGCTCGTCGATATCGAAAGGATTTATTTTACTTCTACTACCTGTGCTCAATACTTGACTATTTTGACATTTAACCGCTGCAATATTGCTCGAGCCTTGATCGGACGCTCCATGAAATTTTGTACCTGAACTCGCCCCTTGCTCGCCACCTTTTCTATCTTTGTTGTCCATGTTGAGTCTTGTTCCACATGTTTCTTGACTATGTCATGTAGGTCAAAAAATTCCTCGGGCAAGTCAAATTCTAGGAGGTCGATGTCTTTCATCTCCCGATTAATATTTACCCAGCTCTTTCCACAATCGTCCCATTTCTCCTGAATATCCCATTAAGGTTCCTAGGCCATTTCACCCAGTATTCAGCCACTTTCCTGATCTGATCTATGTTTTTGTCCCTCATCACCTAAATGTCGTGCTCTTCGGCATCTCATCCCTTTTGGAACCGTGTTGATGTAATTGATTCTTTCCACTACTTGGTGATCCTTCTAGTACCATATTTCCACATCCTTAAAGGTCACTAGCACCATAAGGGTATCTTATTAGAATTCAACTATCCATGTAGTGAAAAGGTGTCATTCATTCATGAATTTTTCATAGGCATCTTGGAACTATCTTCTCAAAAACATCATGGCTTGTGTGGAGTCCTGATAGTATTTTTCCAAATGGCACAAATGCTCCAACTCCTTTAGCACAGCAGCCATCTCCTTTTCATCTCTTCTTTCTCTATCCAAGGTAGAATCTGTGATAGTCATCTCTTCGCCGATAAGTTCATACATCTTGGCATGTTCTATGCTGATCAGCTTTTCCTCTGTGGTGATGAGAATCGAACTATCCAACATAATCCTCCTCTTCTTAGTGAGTATCTTCATGATGGATTCTCAAGTTAACCATCCTATACCAACCATTGCTCCGGTTGGTAAACTTCTTGTTCTCCTTCCACCATGAGGCCATCAGTCGTCTGGTGTCATGGAATTCATAGAACTTCACCATGAAGTATGTGTTTAGTCACTCCTCTAGGTCTCTAAGATTGTAGTAATTTTGGACTTCTATCGAGAGGAAAAATTTGACACTCCCTCCATTCTCATCGTTAATTAAAAAAAATTTTGCATCTATATGGTCGATTAGCTACTTCATAACCTCTATGCAAGGAAAGCCCGGGGTTTTGTTGGCTACCATATGCAAATAAGACCGTCGAATGTTTGGGAACACCAGGCGCCCTTACATCTGGGTCTATGTGTGGGATATACTTTGGGTACTCCTCTCAACTAATTCTATTGAAAAGGTCCCCCCACTGTGGGACCATTATTTTTGATCTGGTGCCTACCTCTATATCCCTAAAGACCAGAGGCTAGACAAAATATTTCTTTGATGAGGTTCTTATGACTGGTTCTATCTTGGGAATGTATTCTAGTTGCCTCGCCACACTAAGAGAATAACATTCAGCTGTCTCGGCTTCCTTTAGCTTGGGTGCTCTCGGCGAACGTCTGGTGGTTGGATTTCTCGGTGGCATTTTGCCTGCAGTTAGAACATAGTTTAGAGACTATGCAAGAAAATTGGATGCATATATAAATCAAGACTATCGGATTTGAAAAAATTGAACAAATACCTCTGGAGCTTGTTTAACTTGGTTTTGATAATTTGAGCATCAACATAGTCTCGAGACGCTCACTTTGATCCTTTGGATGCTCTGGAATTCAAACTTATGCACAGAATGAATTTGTTCAAAACCGTTCTAGATATTTAAACAGGGATGAACTTACCTTGTTGCATCAGCCATTCAATTCAATTTATGAGTGTAATTTCATTAATCTACCACCAAATATTCAAATATGTTTAAAATTAAATTCATCGTGGTTTGACGGTGTGGGCACAGGTTGTAATGTCACCTAACGGTAGTTTCAAATTTTGGTTGTTCAATCGACACACGAGGTAGAAAAAAATGCGGTATGAAGCATTAAATGGTTTATTAAATGTCAGAATCCGATCATATCTTATGTTGGAAACATCCCATCATTTCACTAGTCTAGTTGGTGAGTCGAGGGTCGGGATTCTGCTTCAAACACTTTTTGTTGATATCTTATTGAGAAAGCTCTGACATCGATCGATCTTTTCATACAGAGATGACATAGCAAAGATGACTAGGAGGAGTGACTAGGACCCAAGGAACCTCAATATGACCTGGGACAAAACTAGGCCATATGACACCCTTACTTGATAAAGACACATGGCATTCGAGACCGGTGACTTCATTTTCTCATGTTAATCGAAATCAGGAATTTCTTTAAGCTATACATTCTAAAACCTAATCTTATCTTGTCGATGCCAAAAATTATCGAGGATCCGCAATCGGCAATAAACCTACCCAAGTGTTCTTGGATAGACTGTTGCGAAAATTCCTGATGCTGAAACTGTATTGAGGATCGGCGATCAGCGATATGTTTGTCACAAAAAAAATGATTGTTTTAACCTCTCTAGATTTCCCCAACCCCGATAAAGTTCATCGGTCATCGACTATTAGTGATTTCTTTACGTCGTTTGTCAATGTCTATCCTTGCATATTTTGCCAATGCCGAATGGGATCAACTATTTATTGAAACTTCATGTGAATAACTTACACAAAACAAATCCACCTTCTGTCGATACGGAAGGGGATCGGTGCTCGATGACTATTGTAATTGTGTGGTCCCTTTACCTGCTTGAATGTTTCTAACACCTAACCTAAGCATGTTAGGTGCAATATTAGTTGTTGATTCTTAATTCAGGTGTCAAGTTCTTTTAGACATAAGGTTTCATAAGTTCCAACAAACTTGACTTGATGATAAGAGTCATGAAAACAAAACAAGGATAAACCATTCCCCAAAGTGAAATCAATTTATATAGTAAAGAAAACAAGTGATACCCAAAAAGTGATAAAATTTTATAAATATTTTAGGGTGTGTTGAGCGCTCAACAAATGGCGACTTACTGGGAAAAAGAAGAATCTTTGTTACTTCCCCAGGCTTAGCTAATGCAAAATCTGGTTTAGAACTTAATTAGTTTTGTTTTTATTAGAGTCTCTTCTATCCTTGAATTTGAAATTCCCCCGGTTCATGAATCTGGCCATGCCTGTGGTGTTTCAACCTTTATTCCACTTTCATTCCCTTTAACCATGACAGGAGTCGATTTAAGTATTCATTGGCACCAGGCCCTCTAGTTATCACCATTCACTTGTTGTGGTGTTGCTCCGCTACTACCGAGAATCCATAACCATGGTCAAGTCACTGCAACGTCACAGACCTTGCTCCGCTGTCAGCGAGTATCCATAGCACTGACAAAGTTATCTACATACCCTCTCCTACCTCATGCTCATTTGATATAATTGATTTAATTTTGGCAGAGATGCCCTGAGCGAGTGGGAGAGGAGGACGTTTGTTATCTGCAAGATGAGATGGTTAAAGTGATTTTTATTTTTTTTAAACTCTGTCTTGAGGTACATGTGGTCCTTTCCAGCTTACCATATTTCCCTTAGGTTTTACCATACCCCCAGAGGAAACTTCATCACTTTCCAAGGTTGTTTATTTGCAAATGTTAGATACATAACTCCTTTAAGACAACAATAGTTTGCCTATTTTTTCTTGTGTTGCATGTAAGCATGAGTCAATAATAGAGTTTCCTACTCTGTATTGATTAAGGTCAACCAATGCCTTGTGGAACAAAAATTTATTGCAAAAAAATAATACACAAAAGAAAAAAAAAATAAAGGACTCCGGAATCAGCCTGCCTAACACCTACAAAATAAAATAACACGAAAACACACACATTTTTTTTTTACCAAAAATATTGTTTTAGGGCTTGGCCAATCACCAAGAGGGTGTCAAGTTCCCCCTTATATTTTGAAACCGATACGTGCCTGCCCCAAGTTTCTCGGCTACCTGGAAAGGTCTGATCCATAGATTCTGAAACTTTGAATGTTTTCCCTTTGGTTCATTTTCTCTATCCCATTTTAGGACTAAGTCTCCTACTTCAAAATTCTTCTCTCTGGCCTTATGATTGTCAAACCACCTTTTAACTATCTGTTGATGAGTGATGAAGTTTGATTTTTCTTTCTACCTTTATTCTTCCAACATGAGTAGGGTATCAATTCTCTGTTGAATAACCACTGAAGTTTGTCCTCTATAACCCCAAGAAAGCTGAAGAGACGAAAGATATATCCGGTTCGGGAGAATGGCTTCTTGTCTATATACCAAAAAGTATGGGGAGTTCCCTATACCTTCCTTGGGTGTTACTCTATCAGACCATAAGGAATTATGAAGTGAACTATGCCAATTCCTATGATTGTCTGCAATTATTTTCTTCAATATCCTCACTAGGTTCTTATTGGTTGATTCTTCCACTCCATTCCCTTATGGATAGTAGTTTGCAAAGTATCTGATTATGATTCCTTTGTCTAGAGAAAATTCTGTTAATAAGGTGGAAGAAAAGTAAGTGGCATTATAAAAAAAAAAATGGAAGGCATATTGAACCTTGTGATTAGTTGTTGTTCTATGAATTGGATTACCACCTTTTCCTTTACATGAGTCAGAGGGATTCCCTCTGCTCATTTTTTGAAATAGTCTGTAGCGGTTAGTATGTATCTATGTTGTTTTGAAGAACTCGGGGTAATATATCCTATGACGTCTAACCCCCATTGCTCGAATGGTATGGATATGTCCACAGGTTGGAGTGGGGCAGTTTCTCTCTTTTCCCTCACCGCTCTCATTTGACAAGTTTTACAATTTCTAGCATATGTGTGAGCATCTCTAAACAGAGTAGGCCAGTAATAGTCAGCTCTCAGTATCTTGTGAGTGGTGTTATTCTCTGCAAATTTTATGCCTCCATGACCATCATGGAGCTCCTTTAGAGCCTTGTCTACATCTTCACGTTTGATACATCTTAAAATTACCCCATCATAATTCATGCAGAAGAGAAATGAATTTATGAGGCAATATTGTGTCGATTTTAGTCTGAGAGCTCTCCTTTCCTTAGCGTTTAGGTTTTCTGGGAAAGTCTCGTGATGTAGGAGATAAGTGAGTTTCACATACCAAGACTACTTCCTTAGGGGAACATATAAATATTCACTACACCATAACACCAATTCATTCTCTCACCTGGATTCTTCATTTACTTGGTCTTGGGCATCAATGACCAGACTACACAACCCTTATCCCCTAACCAGTTTGGAAGTTTTTTATCTAGATCAAAAATTCTTGGACAACTTCCATCCAGTTTCCTCTTCTTTCCCCCATCTCCTGTTGAGTGAATAGGGATCGGACTGCAGGATGTGGCACAATGAATTTGGTGTGATTTTTTAGGATGTAAGATCTAAAATGTTTTACTGCTTTGTACACCGCATAAGCTTGTTTGTCTATAGCAGGGTAATTTAGCTCAGCCCCTTGGAGATTAGTGCTCATAAATGATACCAACACCTCATTGTTGTCATCATCCTTCTGAGTTAATACTGCAACTAAATATTGGTCAGAGGAAAAAGTATAGAGGAAAAAATCATTGCTAAATCTGGGACTTTGCAACACTAGAGCTTGAGATATGGTAGTCTTAATATTGCTGAAAGAAATATTTCGTTCGTCATCCCACTTAAATTCAACATCTTTGCTGATCATTTTTTGTAAGGGTTTGATGGTTTCAATGAAATCGGGGGTGAACTTCCTCACAAAATTGATTTTCCCAAAGAATATTTCATAGCCTTTTTGTTGTGGGGTAAGGTAAGTTGAGCTATTGCCTTAATTTGTTCTGGGTCTATGCGAATTCCTGCTTGAGATATAATATGACCTAGTAGATTCCCTTCCTCGAAAACAAAGATAGTTTTCTTAGGTTTTAAATATATACCATATTTCCTACACCTTTCGAAAATATGGGTTAGGTGTTGGATGTGATCTTCTCTATTATTTGAATACACAGTCACGTCTTCCATATAAACTACTACACACTTGTTGATTAGTCCCCAAAAAGCTACGTCCATGGCCCTTTGGAAGGTTTCCCCTGCATTGATTAACCCAAAGGGAATGCGTTTATAAGAAAAGGTCCCCACTTGGTTTGGAAGGTAGTTTTCAATCAGTCTTCCTATAAAACCAGAACTTGGTTTTAACCTGAAAAACTGTCCAGCAGGGAGAAAATATCATAACCAGACATGGTCTACAAGAGTTGCTCCATCGGTGGGACTGGGTAGTTGTCCTTTTCTGATGCTCTGTTGAGGTTTCTGAACTCCACACACAGGAGAATCTCCCCAGACTTTTTCCTGGCAGGAACCAAATTTGCTACCTAGACAGAGTGTCTAACCTGAAAGATAATTTTATAATCCAGTAATTTCTTTAACTCTTGACACATGAGGGGTTCCAGAGATGGGTGATACTTCTGGAGATTTTGTTGGAATGGTTTTACTCTGTATTTTTTTGGGATTGTGTGTTGGATAATATGAGTATCATACATTTTCAAATCTCGTTAAGACCATGGAAAAACATCTTGGTATTCTCTGAAAATTTTGAGATAGGATTTCCTTTCTTCTTTAGACATTGTCTTTACTAGATTTATATTTTTAGTGTTTTCTAGGGTTCCTAGGTTCACGATCTCGTACATGGGATAGGAGCTCCTTGTCTTTGTCTCTTTTGACCCTTTAAATCTTTCCCTTAAGTCAAAGAGGTTCTCCAAATTGGCTACCCCTTTCGGTATCGTGTGAAACCTTGGTTTATCAGTCGAGTGATCTGTTTCACCTCTTTGTTCATGGGGATCGGTTTCTACTAGTTTCTCTTGGAATACTCATCGTCAATAGACAAGTCTTTAAAATTTTCCTTATTGGTTAAGAATTTTATGATCTGTTCATCTGCTTTAAAGACCTTCCAATTATAAATATTGTTGGGCATTGATGGTTTGTAGAGAAGTTCCACAGTGAACCGGGATGCTTCACAGTCTTCTAAAGGGGATAGCCTTGAGGCAACACTGGATTGGGAATCAGCATGAGTATCCTTTGTTTTGGGGATCGTTGTAATGTTGAAGGATTCAAAATGTTCTATTAGCATGTGCACTTCTTGTTGATAATTCCTCAGGTGGGGAGAGTTTCAATGTATAATATTCCTTACTTTCCTAAAGATAATTTCAAAGTCTCTGAAAACCTTTAGTTCTTTAACGTTTAAGTCCACCACTTTATTTATACCTTGCACTAAAGATTCATACTTGACAGTGTTATTAGTGCATTCAAATTCTAGTCTACAGGATGGGAAATTTTGTTTCCCCTTCAGATCAATGAGGATACATCTCGCTCCTGACCCCTCTTGCGACTTAGACCCATCAAAGTATAAGGTCCAATCTTGTGATTGAAAATAATCAGCTTCTCCATGCCTACTAACTTCCTCATGTCCCCTTATTTTGTCTAGGGTTTCGAATAGATGTTCTTGACAAAAGAGGGTTTCTTCCGCTACTACCAGTAAAGAGGTACATCATATGAGAGGGGGGAGAAATTGTCAAGATCAAAATCATAGGAATATTTTCCTAGCACGGAGAAATATGTCGATGAGAGTTCGTTGAAGGCCTCCAAGTCATTGAAAGTATGTTTGATATACTTTTCCTTATCGATCTTAATCATGTTTGTGTGTCCCTTTAATGGCAACCAAAGGTGAGTACAGTATGTGCTAAAGTATCCATTCAAATTTTCAAACCAATCTCATCTAAGTAGCAGTCCATAAGCTTCTGGTATATCTACTACAATGATGTCTATTACTTGAAAAAAATTTGGTTGTGTATCAATTCTAATCATGACATCCTTGAGTTCTCCAATAACTTTCACCTGGGTTCTGTCCAGTTGTATAAAATGTTTATCACTTTTGAGAGGGACTGCATTTAATTTCTTGCAGATAGATAATGGCATAACATTAGAGGATTCCCCTGAGTCAACTAAACAATTATGGAGGTTTATGTTGAAGACTTCAAACGTTAAAAGTGACGGTGGGACAAAAGGCTTTCATTTTTTATCTATAGAGAAAGCGTTAACATTTGGTTTATTTTTTAGATCTGTGGGGGTTGGATTTTCCCCTTGGCCAATGCTTGTTATAGGAGTTTATACTAACTTCAAGGCTTGTAACATAAAGTATTTTTGTTGGGGAATTATACACATGTCCATGACCGATACATTTACCTTTAATATTTTTAAATCTTCTACTATGTTGTAGTCTATCTTGGGTGATTCTCGTGTATGGATGTTTATAGGATTTCTTTGGGAGACAAAAGGTTCTTTCAGGTGATTGGATGTTTGTTTTCCTCTCAAATTTTGGGCAATGGTAAGGTCATTTGACACTGACTAACCCCTACTTCGCACTTTCAAAGACAAAACCTCAACGAGTGGTTCTTTAACCTCAAATATATCATTGAAAGGCATTGTCAAGGAAGGATCCCATAGCAGCATGGTTGTTTCTTCTAGTGGGTCAACTTCTTCTTGATCATCAATATTCATCGTTGAGCCACTTGATTTTCTAGTAAGGGAGACTTTGTCTAGGAACCGAATGGCCATCAAATTCATGGCATGCACCCATTGTGGGCAGTCTCTTTCAGAATGTTTCTCTTAATGATAAGTACAGAAAGAGTTAGATGCTACATTTCCTAGGTTGATGTTTAAGTTGGTTGGGGGAGGTTCAATTTATTTGAATGGTGGTTTTCTTTTACAAAAAGGTTTATAGGGCATTTGGCCTTGGTTTCCTTCCCCTACACTTCCTTTCATGTCTAGGATTGCATTTGTCAACTTCTTTATCATCCGTTGTAGGTATTCTATGTCTCCACTTCCATTTTCGGGACCTTGTTATGTTTGTTTCCCTGGGCGTCTAGTCAACAAGAGTCCTCTCATGGGTGGAGGTTGAGTTTCCTTCTTAACTAGTGAGACCTAGCCCTCTTTACACCCCTTCATCTAGAATTCAACTGTTTTGGCTTCCTCGAAATTTTTTAGCTAGGGTATGTGTTGAGACCTAAAATTGACATTCTCATTACCCTATTATACTCTTCACCTATACTTTTTTGGCCTACCTAGAGCTTGAGTGAATGACAAGAACACTACCAATTGTCAGTAATAAGGTCATAAGGTAAACTATGGTTAATTCATGTATTTTGTGGTTTACTGAGTTAAGAAATTAAATATTTCATGTACTAATGCTCGATTTGTCATATGTGAATCTTTGACCTCTAGATGTCTAGTGTTCCTGTACCAGCTTTGGCATGATTCGGTACTTGGGAACCAAGACTGTTGTTGTTTGATCCAATACCAAACACATCCAGTACTAAATCTTACATGTTGTGATCCAGTACCAACGGCCAGGCTTTGTTATGATCTGGTACCAACAACATGCACTGTTATGATCCAGTACCAATGGCCACACTCTGTCATGATCGGGTACCACCGTTTGCGCACTATCATGATCTGGTACCATCTACCTGTTACGATCCGGTACTCATATGGAAGAGCCCAATGCACTAAGTTAAGTGCCAGATCTCGCCTAAGTCAATTGGTGGATGTCTATTTTCTATAATAAGGATAGTTTGTTGATTGTCTCATCCTCATGCACTTTGTGTCATGAGGATGAAGCTAAAGATGTAACCAAATGATTAAACTTAACAACTGATTGATTTGCAAATCACTTCGCCTCCTTGTGTTTCATGATGCAAACTATTAAATAGTTGTGCCAAGGATGGTAGAAGGGTAGGAGAGTTATCATATCATCAATATGTAAGCAACGTGTGATAGCACAGAACATATTTATGAGTGAAGATTAATGGAATGTCATTTTATCTCCATATTCTGATTATCTATGATTAAGAATGAGTTGAGTTGTTAAAGAGAGTTTTGATTTTATGTTTTGAAGTGTGAGTGAGAGCAATGTGTGTGTTAAAAGCAAGCTTCATGTAGACTTCAGCAGCTGACCTGTTGAAGCGGCAAGGGCCCACCGCCCAACAAAGGTCAGCCTCTTCATAGATTAACATTAGTGTTTTTTTTCAGTAGTATAAACATTGAATTAGCTAAAGCTTTAACTCTGTTAGATTATAGCAGTACAGCTTAGATTAAGATTTACATTCTATAATTGCTTAGAGATCTTTAAATTGCTCTTTTTTTGCATATACTCTATTTTTGTTCTCATGAGTTTGATTTCCTTGAGTGATCATAACTGTTGGTAGCAATAGTCAAAACTACTTGGGTAAGAACTAGTGAAGTTCATTGTGAACCACAGCAGAACCAACATATTTACTATTGAACTACCCATGCTATGTTGATTGATGTGTGATTTCCTTTCAGAAAGTGTGGATTGCATAGTTAGTTTTCTGGGTCAGACATCAGAGTTGATCTATCAAACCAATTCCATCTTATACTTGCATGTGCTATAATGGAATAGATAGCCTCTCTGAGAAGGACAACCAAAGTACATTATAGTTTCTATTTTGATTTGTTTCTAGCATACATAATCTAGTTTGATTCTATACTCGTGACGTTAGGAATTACCTTTCTTACTGGTGTCTTGTAACTCTGTTGATTATGAATCCCAGATTGATAATTATTGAGTGCATTATATTAAACATATAAGTAGCACAACAGTATGATTGGAAACCCTTTTTACAAACATGGAAATAGAAGCAGGGAGAGCATTAGTGTATACCTCAATTTGCAACTCCTCAATGGGTTTAGCTTCGGGTTGAAATTTCTTCAGGATAGTGGTAAATCGTTGATTGAAGTCTTTAAACTTTTCTTTTGAACTCATGGTCGTGGCGAATAGTTTGGCCATTAAAGCTCTTGTAGTGGTTTCTTCTGCAAATTTGTCAAACAAATCCTTTTAAAACTTTGTCCAACTAGTTATGGACCCTACAGGAAAGTTAAAATACCACGTGGAGGCTGAATTCTCAAAGGTATAGGGGAAAATCCTGCATACTAGGTCTTCATGTTAGACATTCATCAGTCTAATAGCTAGTATTAACTTTTTAAAATGGTCTTCAGGAAATCCTGAGGTTTTAGGGTCAAATTTAGGGAGTAACTTTTATGGATGTCAGGGGGGGGTGATGTACTCATCAGGGGATTGCCATAGAATCTCTGGTCAACCAAGGTTGATTATTCTGAGGTGGGTTTCCCCTTTCTTCATTATGATCATTGTTATCATCCATGTCATCTGAATCTGAAGCTGAGCGATCTGATTTAAACCCTTCCTCATCGGATTCAAAATCGTCAGGCTCAGAGTAGTTACCAGCTGGTGTTTCGAGGATTAGATTACGGGGATGTTTGATCTCAGTGAGGGAGAAATCTATCAAGTATTCTACTATGAAAAAAAAAACCTAGTCGTGGGTGTCGACCACTGGTCTGCTTACTTGTTTTCTATGAGGAAGTAACGGAGTGAAGGGTAATGATCCAATTTGTCGAGTGTAAGCTCTTGTGATTATTATGAACTGGTTCAACTCCTCGTGGGGGAGAGCATAAGGTATTTTAGGGAATAAATGTTCTTCCTCTTTCTGAGGTGAGTTACTCATTTTAGAAGTACTCCATATATGTGGGTTGTCTTAAGAATGACTAGCCATGCATGTGCATTGTTTTGAATCTATAGGCTATGTGAAATATTATATCAAAAATATTGTTAGCCATTCATTCAACAACCCTCCTTCTAGAGCCAATTTGTTTGAGGGGTTATAAATCCCTTTGACTCAACAAGAGGAACCAAACCCGCCACGGAGGCCCAATTAGACTCTACAACATTTAATGGTGGAATGGTTCTCCATATCTTTCGATCCGACCAATTTATCGATCGGATTTATGTAGTGATTGATAGGATATATTCTTGTGAAAGTTCCTCCTTTAGTGTAAACATTTTTTTTTGTATTTTCTTTTATTAGATGGGTGTAGGTATAAACCAGTTGATAATAAAAAGGGGGTTTCTTAAGTACTAAAGAAGGATGAGCTTAGGATAACCCTAGTGCTCATCCATGTAGACAAAGACATTCACACCTGTGACAAGCCTAGTACTAATACATTAACTTGTTGGCATTTCAATTATTTACTAAGATACAATTATCGAAAGAAAACATAAAAGCAATAAAAATGATGGCAAGAATAATAGTTTCGTTAGCTCTAGCATTAATCACACTTTAACACAACAATTTGCTTTCATCATTAGAGACAAGAACTACAAAAAATATTAAAACAACTAACTAATCAATAGATCAGAAACTCTTACTCATTACAACATCCATTCATGAAATAAAGTCAGAAGTAATTCCTCCTCAAATCCAATCACACACGCCTTTGATGAAAAATAGAAGCTTGTCTCTAGTCCTAAACATGAATTCTCAATTAAGGTACTTCAAAAATAGTTGTTTACAGCTCCTAAAATGAGGGTCTTTGGAAAACCATCGACCCTTTCTACAATTTCAATCCTCCTATTTATAACGAATCATTAACTAAAAATAGCTATCAAAAGTGCAAGATAAGTAAGACAAAACATCGCCACATGGTGCTTCCATCTCTCTGTCTTCTAAGAATAATCAAATAGTTTCACTAAAATGGATGACTCTTCTCATACTCTGACCATTTGACGAATATTTCCTCACATGTGTTGGCATACAAGAACCTGTGTTGGTCCATTGGGGCGGAAAGGATTTATTTTAATTCTACTACACATGCTCTATACTTGACTATTTTGACATTTAAATGCTGCAATATTGCTTGAGCCTTGATCGGATGCTCCATGAACTGTTGTCCCTGACCTGGCGCCATGCTCGCCACCTTTTTTATCTCTGATTTTCATGTTGATTCGTGTTCCGCATGTTTCTTGGCTATGTCATGTAGGTCGACAAAGTCCTTGGGCGAGCCGAATTCTAGGTGGCCGATATCTTTCATCTCCCAATTAATATTTACCCATCTCTTTTTGCATTCGGCCCATTTCTCCAGATTCTCCCACTGTGGTTCTTGGGCCATTTTCACCTAGCCACTTTCCTGATCCAATCTATGATGTTGTCCCTCAATACCCGAATGTCGTTCCCTTCGACATATCGAGCCTTTTGAATCGTGTTGATGTAATCGATTCTTTCCACTGCTTGGTGAGCCTTCTCATACCATCTTTCCACGTCCTTGAAGGTCACTAGCACCATAAGGTTTCCTTCTTGGAATTCAGCTATCCATGCAGTGGAAAGGTGTTGTTCATTCATGAATTTGTCATAGGCATCTTGGAACTCACTTCTCAAAAACACTGTGGCTTGTGTGGAGTCCTAGTAGTATTTTTCCAAATGGCACAGATGTTCCAAATCCTTTAGCGCAGTAGCCATCTCCTTTTCATATATTATTTCTCTATCCAAGGTGGCATCTGTGATATCCATCCCTGCACTGATAAGTTCGGATGTCTTGGTGTTTTTTGTGCTAATCAGCTTTTCCTCTATGGTGATGAGAATCGAACTATCCAATGTAAGCCTCCTCTTCTTAGTGGTTCTCTTCATGATGGATTTTCATGTTAACTATCCCATACCCACCATTGCTTCAATTGATAAACGTCTTGTCCTCCTTACACCATGATACCATCATCTGAATGGTGTCATGGAATTTGTAGAACTTCACCACGAATTTTGTGTTCAGTCGCTCCTCTGGGTCTCTGCGCTTGTAGTACTTTCTGGACTTCTGTCGGGAGGAAAACTCTGACACACCTACCATTATCATTATTGATTAAACATTTATGTGTGTATGTATGGTCGATTACCCACTTCATAACCTCTATGCAAGGAAAAAGTGGGGTTATGTTGGCTACCATATACAAATAAGACCGTCGAATGTTTGGGAACACCTGGTCATCGAGAACCCTTACATCTAGGTCGTTGTGTGGGATATACTTCGGGTACTCCTCTTGGTTGATTCTATTGAAAAGTTCCCCCCACTATGGGACCATTACTTTAGATCCATTGCCTGCCTCTATATCCCCGAAGACCGGAGGCTGGACAAAATATTTCTTTGTTGAGGTTCTTATGACTGGTTCTTCCCTGGGAGTGTATTCCAGTTGCCTCGTCGCACAAGGAGAAGAACCTTTGCCTGTCTCAAATTCCTTTAGCTCGGGTTCTCTCAGCAAACGTCTGGTGGTTGGATTTCTCGGTGGCATTTTACCTGTAGTTAGAACATAGTTTAGAGACAGTGTAAGAAAATCGGATGCATATATAAATCACGAGCGTCGAATTTGACAAACTTGAACGCATATCTCTGCAGCTTGTTTAACCTGGTTTTGATAATCTAAGGATCAACACAATCTCAAGATGTTCGCTTTTCTCCTTCAGATGCTTTGGAATTCAAACTTGTGCGCAAAATGAATTTGTTCAAAATAGTTCTAGAGATTTAGACAGGGATGAACTTACCTTATTGCATCATCCATTCAATTCGGGTTATGACTGTAATTTCATTAAATCTACCACCAGATCTTCAAAGATGTTTAAAATTAAATTCATCGCGGGTTGACAACATGGGAGCGGGTTATAACATGTCCTATCGGGGGTTTCAAATTGCAGTTGCTCAATCAGCGCACGAGGTAGCAACAAATGTGGGATGAAGCATTAACTGGTTTATTAAATGTCAGAATCCGATCGTATCTTATGCCAAAAACATCCCATCATTTTTCTAGTCCATTTGGTGAGTTAGGGGTCGTGATTTTGCTTCAAACACTTTTCGTTTATATCTTATTGCAAAAGCTTCAATGCCAATCGATCTTTCCGTATAGAGATGACATAACAAAGCTGACTAGGAGGCATGACTAGGACCCAGGGAACCTTAATATGACTCGAGACGAAACTAGGTCGTACACCACCCTTATGTGATAAAGGCACATGGAATTCGAGACCGATGGCTTCATTTGCTTGTGTTAATCAGAATCGAGACTTTCTTTAAGCTATGCGTTCTAAAACCCGATCTTATCTTGTTGACACCTGTCACACCCCCACTATAGCAACCTAGAATTTTTGTCTTTTCTTCGAGGGACAGAATCCTTGAATTTCTATACGGCTTAGCGCAGACCATCCCTTCCCTTATCCTCCTCCATGTGATTGTTGCCTATGACCACAGGCCTTGCCAAAAAAAAGTTATTCTGGCTTTCACAATTTAGGGAATCATGATGCAAGCATTCCCCTGTTCTCTGTCTTTCAAAATGCCAAAACCCGAACGGGTCTAACAGATCCTTAGCTCCTCCCTTGAGTCGCTTTTCATACAATCGGTCCTATGACCTGGTGCTATTCCTCTAAATGCTTTCAGGGTTTCGCAATTCGGGGAATCGCGATGCAAGTGTTCCTCCTTTCCCTTTCGAATCCTCGGAACTTGAAAGGTTTTTGGAACTCTGACCACTCCTTTGAATTCCACCACACGTATCCTCTAACTGATACTTGGGACCCACCTCTCGGTGTTTCTCTCTTCGTGATTCTGGGAGTTGTGTTGACCATGCAACTCTACTTCTTGAGTCCCAAAACTCGTTTGGGGCCCAACGACTATTAGCCCTCAACTCTATGGGGCCATATGAACCTCCTCCAAGGATTGGGTCCTACTCCTATCGCTCTTTGAGATTTCGCGATTCGTGAAAATCCACAGTAGAGAGTTTCCTTACCTTTCGAAACTCTGATCCCTGAATTCCCGATATGGGAATTTATGTATGAGATCAACAGCTGTGAGCCTCCCCTAATCCGACGGTATAGATCTAATCTTATGAGCACCTCCTAGGGACTAAACCACAAGCATGTATCCTTGATCCAGTGGCTCTCATGCCACTGCGCTCCAGATCCAACGGCTGTCGCGTTTTCACAATTTCACATCCCTGGGGATCAAAAGACTCTCCCTCTTATGTTTCCCGGTATATGAAATGCCAAAAAACTTAAACCATGCACCCCTTACCTCGAGATCAATGGATGTTGATCCATGCCTTTAGATCTGACAGCTTAATAGAGCTCCAACATAACCTTGGATCTGCGGTCATGGATCCCATCGCTACTTGTGAAGGCTGAGGGGGTCGAGGTGTTAACGCCTGCACTCCTCCTCTAGATCCATCAGTCTTCACAAATCTGGGGTATTTTCGAAAGGATTCTGACCATTCGTCTACCAAACGATGGGGTATTCTCTTTCAATATTTGGGCTTGCTATCCTTTCTAAACTTGATTTACGAGATTCAACCTCTCAGGGCTTCGAACTCCCACGACTTCGAAACCAGAGAGGACTACCCTTTCTTGTACAAGGTTTCCAGATCCAAGTCATCTGGACCTTTAGATGATTCTTGGGTAATTATCCCTAGGCTTGGTGACCTGACTAAGATGCATTCCTAATCCACCGAGCTATGAATTATGTGACCGGGGTAAAGTAAACTCGTGGGTTTACTATATAGGCACTCTTTTCAAGGAACTCACTCTGACTCTGAAATGTGAGGAAACTCCCCGGAAGAAGGTGCCTTCGGGAAATCAAACTAGGACAAAGTGTGAGTCAAGTAGATGGGATAATTCTCAAGGGAACGAACTCGTATTCTGAACTTATTCATTCTATACATAAACCAATTATGGTCATATAAGTATAAACATGCATCCATTATTCCCAATCAAAACACAAGGAAATCACTTCTA
>JASDQU010308297.1:12201-27659 GCA_032191745.1 Picea mariana
GACCTTTGTGCATTTATTAATGAAATACTTGAGTTATTACCAGTCATTAGATATATGAGAGAGCCCTCTCTAGTTGTATAGATCAAAATACAATCTAAATTTGGTTGAAACAGTTACCTCAAGGCTTTCTTTGATGCATCTGAAAGAAATTACTGAGTGATAACATTTTGGCGTCGTTGTCGAGGACGAAATTGAAAATTTTCCTCGAGAAGAACGACATTGTTTTAGTTCTAAGGTCTGAGAGCAACTAACACTTAGGCACATATTGGTTGTATTTCTACTCTGGCGACTCCACTCATCAGAAAATCAGTTGAAGGTGATTCCACTGGTAGAATAATCCAAAGCTAAAGTTTTCATGTCAACTCCAATCAAGCTTCAAATGTGATTCAAAGACTCCACTAGAGAATGAGACCTGTTGACAGAGATATGTATTAGCAATATGGAAAAATCAGGTACTCAAGATTAAGTTTAGTTCAAGAAGTACTTTTCTATTTTATCAATATCTTCTTGTCCTTTCCTTATTTTTTCAAAAGAATATTTCCTCACTTACTGCATTCAAATGAATCCCATAGATCTACCCTTGTATATCGTCCATGGAAAACTGTAGGTATACCTCCTTCTTCTTGTATAACCGATATTCACCAAGCTCCTTCCTCTTAGCCATATGATGTTCATGATCATTCTTGGGAGCTTAATGAAACCAAAGTTGAGATTGTACCTTCTATTCTTAACCCTGCACCCATAATGATTCAAGAAAGATACAGTCCTTTTAAATTTCCTTCCATCCTTCACGACTTTCCTATGAAACATTATAAGTATCTTCCTAGGTTCGATGGAGAGCTTGATGGATAGTCAGCTGAAAAACATATTCAGGTATTTGAGCATTTCATAGACCTTTTTGAGATCGAACATGATGATGTGTCTATGAGGACCTTTTCTCAGTCCTTACAAGGAAATGCCAAATCATGGTTCAGGCATTTGCAGCCTCAGTCGATTAGCTCGTGGGATGAACTGAGGGAAACTTTCTATATATTTTGGGGTGAAAGAAATTCATGGGATCTAATACTTTCTGAGTTTTATAGCATGAAAAGAATGAAAGATGAAACCATCTCAAATTTCAGTAGGAGATTTGCTAGTCTTTATTATAAACTGCCTAAAGAAGTCCAACCTCTTGAAGTTGTTGCCATGCTCCATTATGTAACAACCTTTCAATCAGACTTATCTTTTATTTTGACGGAGAGGAATTCTATGTCTTTGCAGTAGATGTTCAACAATGCTTAGGAAGTTGAAGACAATATTCAAGCATGTAAACAGATTTGAAATGAGGAGTTGGATGTTAAAGAACATGACAATAAATATGAACAAAGAACAGTTGATTTGAATCTTGAGAAGAGGGTTACTAATATCATATGTCCTCTTGAAGCTTTAAATGTTGATGATTTTGCAAAGGATTATATTCCACTTTTTGAAAAAGAAGGTGCTAATTTATCTTTTGATCCATCTCATGATAAGCACGGGGTTGATCGTTTTATGTATTCATTTGTAGAAAGTCAAGAAAATGAATTTGCAAATCAGCTTGTTGAAGAGCAAGTTGATGTCCAAAGATTTTTTTTGTTAGATGACATTGCAGATGTTGTTGATTTGCCTATATATAATGAATATGATGATGGTTATGATGTTGACTTCCTAGAACAACCAGTTGTACGTTCTCTATCAGAAAATGTTCCTTTTCAGCAGTGTAATGAGAGAAATCAGCCTACATATCACAGTTACAAAGAAGAATATAAAGAAAGTATTGAATCAGCTGAAGGAAAGTCTTTACCTTTATGCTTTGCTTCGTTCAAATTGTTGAAAGAAAATTTAAAGATCATCAATGAGGCAGATGAATGTGTGCTGATGCAAAATCACACAGATTCATGGGAAAAAATTGACAAGAAATTGCAGCAATCTTCTCATGTGTTTAATGACCCTGTTGCTTGTTATATGGAAGGTTTTATCAGTTCAAAATTGCAGCCATTGGTCGAATTTGAATCTGAAATTGAGTATGTTCAGCAATCCAAAGAAATTGAAAAATGTGCATATGATAGCAGTGAAGAAAATGAAGAAAGTTTTGAATTAGGTGAAAGAACTTTGTCATTGTATTTTGCATCTTTCAAATTGTTGAAGCAAAATGTTTATAATGTTTCAAATCAGAAATCCTCCAGGCATGATGTTGAATATGAAGCAGTGGACTTGCAAATGAAAATTGTCTTCCATTATGTTTTTCTTCCTTTGAATGGTGGAAAGTAAATCATGAGATAACAGAGGAAGCAGTGAAGTCTGATTGCATTCACAGTGACATTGTTTTACATGAGAAAATTGTTATCAATGAAGAGAACCAACAACCTTCTCATACTTTTAATGACCCTATTGTTGATTACATGGAAGGTTATTTCAGTTCAGATTTGCATCCTGTGATCAACTACCAGCTTGGAAATAAATATGATGGTCAATCAACATTAGTGTTAGATATGGATTCCTTGCCACTAGGGGTTTCATTTCAGCCAGCATTGTCTTCTAATTCGGAAGATTGTTATTTCCAGCAGTCTCAACATATTTTTCAACCTTTTGTGGTAATCAACAGGTTGAATTACATGAAAACAAGGATGCAGTGGAAGTGGTGAAACATGATTGTTGTTTTATGTATTTTCTGGAGGATCCATTTGCAGTTTTGTTGGAGGTGGAAAATAGTCCCAATGTTTTAAATTTTTTGAGATTTGAGTTTATAGATAAATTTTTGAATGACTCATTAGTAAACAGGCTTTGGAGCAAGCATGTGCAAAGAAAGAAAAAAGTGGATAAAGTGCTTGCATGGTTGCACTGGCATTTTGATTTCACTTGATTGGCATATTTTTCGACAGTTAGGGTAGGTAGGAGTGCGAATAAGCTCAGTACTATGAGCATTTCTTTTAGCAATCTGCAGTTTTCATTTTCAGCTTAGTTTCAAATTTCAGTTTGGAGCATATACAGCTTTGGGTTTTCAGTGGATTCAGGTTACAAGTTACAGTTGGAAAGTTGACTTTGGGAGTAGCCCAATGAATAGGCGTCTTGTCTACTATTCTTTTCTACCTCATAGAGACGATAGCATCCCTGTTGGAGCTAGTTGTTAACACCATGATTTTCATAGCTAAGGTTAGAGGTTTGTCAACAATATGCAAAGTCATGCATGTTAGCAACCATATTGTTTTGCCTGGCATCATCTAACATGTCCAAGGGACTATTTAAAATGGAAGCTTACCATTTATTATTTCCATTTCCATTTGCAACTTTACGCTGCAAAATTTGTTGCGCGCTGCGCAAATCACTTCACTGCACAAAGGATTTTGTCGCGTAGTGGATTTCGTCACGCAGTGCATTTCATCCCGCAGTGGGTTGTGGCACATGGGATATTGTCGTGCTTAGGATTTCATCGCACAGTGTATTTCTTCACGCAGTGTATTTCTTCGCGCAGTGTATTTCATCGCACAGTGGGCTGTCATGCATGGAATGTTGTCACGAATAGGATGTTGTCACGCAGAGGATGTCATCACGCAGTGGATTTCATCGCGCACTAGATTTCATCGCGTAGTGGATTTCCTCGTGCAGTGGATGTTGTCACGCAGAGGATGTCATCGCACATTGGATTTCGTCGCGCAAAGGACACTTTTGCACAGAGGATTTTCCTGTGCACATGCTACAGGTCGTGTTGCGCAAATGACTAGTTTAGTGGTAAAATTCAAGATCACTTTCTGACCAAATGGAGAGGAATTTTGAAAATCCCCAAGAGTTTTTTGTTGAGGACAAACCAAATAATAAAAAATTCTCTCAGATTTGAAAAATGTTTCATATTTTGGGAGATTCAAAGGAATATTTGAGCCCCATTTTTCAGTTTTCATGATTTCCTGTCCAAGACATGTTTTTGCGACGCATATTCCGGCTAGATGGAGATGAATTTCGAGAAACCGAGAGAAATTTTTTTTTATAACGATTTTAAATACAAAAACCTCTCTCAGTTTTGGAAAATAGTTCTTTATTAGTGAGATATGATGTCATCTTTAACGCCTATTTTCCCAGTTCGTTGCGCAATCTGTTGTGTTTTTTGTTGTAGGTTATTGTTGCATAGCAAACTTGTTGTGCAAGGGTGACAGAGTGTCCAACATTGCACATGAGGACTCATCACAACCATATGGTCGAATTTTGATCATGATCAATTATTTTAAAGTTCGGTTACGATTATGATTTGGCAAAGTTGGGTTTTCTATTTTTAGTGAATCCGTTGAAGTTATTGTTCTCTTTCAAAGAAAATGGATCCATGATTCTAGGAAGGAGTAGTTCAACCCTAGAAGCCAAGGTTGACATTATTTTTCTATGTATGGGGATCATTCTCATGTAAACAGGATTGGTTGGCAAAACAGTCTAGACAGTGACTATTGATTGTAGATTTTTGATCCGACTGAAACTTAATGCAAAAGTCATGAAGCTTTAATGAAAATATTCTAACGGTGGCAGTTTGATGTATTGTATTCTTTCTTTGCGTATGTGATTTCATGTGTTATTTATATTCACATCTGTAATTTATTTATAAATTGGAACGTGATTTCGAATCTAGAATTCACCGTGCAGTGCTTTAGATTCATGGCATTTAGACAAACTATGTTTCTTCTAAGTTAACTCTGAATTCATCCCCAGTGGTGCTCCAAGTTGCTTCATGTGTTTTTCTCTCACCACACTCAACTATTTTAAATTGAAAGACTATTGCTTATTTAGCCTGAATCCTCTCAAGTTCAGTCACTAAGTCATTTGTTTCTCTCATTTTCAGAATTTGACTCCATTTCCCAATGGTACTTTCTCTCTTACTTGTCCTACCATCCCTTTTAAAACAAAAATAAACTTTTCCTATTGCAGAATCTGACCTCTGTGCATTTATTGATGAAATACTTGAGTTATTACCAGTCATTATACATATGAGAGAGACCTCTCTAGTTGTATAGGTTAGAATACAATCTAAAGTTGGTTGAAACAGTTAACTCGAGGCTTTCTTTGATGCATCCCAAAGAAATTACCGAGTGATAACAAAACCCCATCCCCATTAACAAAAAGCAAGGCATTATTCACGTTTGCACCGACTTTTGCAATCTCAACCATACTTGACCCAAAGACAACTTTCCAACCCCTTTCATTGACCAAATTATTGATCACTATGCCAGCCACAAGGCATTGTCCTTCATGGATGGGTTCTCTGGCCATAATGATATCCAATTCCATCCAACAGATCAGTATAAAACTGCTTTTACTACCCCATGGGGTACTTTTTCTTATCGTGTCATGCCTTTTGGACTCAAAAATGCAGGTGCTACGTTTCAATGGGCCATGACTTATGTTTTCCATGATCTTGATCGCATCATCCTCTCTTATTTGGACGACCTCACTGCTCGATCCAATAAATGAACTCAGCATTTAGACGACTTATGCATCGTTTTTCAACAATGTTGCCAGTACAATATCCACTTGAACCCCCTCAAGTGTGTATTTTGCGTCACCGTCGGACGCCTTCTTGGGTTTATTGTCTCCCAACATAGCATCACGGTGGACCCCCCTCAAGTTCTAAGCTATCACAGAAATTCCACCACCTAGGAATTTACGCCAATTGTAGAGCCTACAAGGCAAAGCTAACTTTTTACGTCGCTTTGTCCCAGATTATGCCACCCGCACGCATGGTTTTCTCCACCAACTGCGTCATGATATCCCATTTCAATGGGTTGAACATAATCAAACTGATTTTGATGATTTAAAAGTGGCCCTATCCAATGCCCCTTTGATTAGTCCCCCAGACTATGAACATGATTACATCCTCTACTTGTCAGCCTTAGTCGTCTCAGTAGTAGGAGTCCTCGTCCAACTAGTGAATGATGGGTAGGAAAATGTCATTTACTACATTAGTAAAAATCTTTCAAGACCACCCCTAAAAATTAATCATGATGAGAAACTCGCCCTCGCAATTGTCCTCGCAGTTTGGAAACTGTGTCACTATATCCTACTTCGCACTACCAAAGTCATAGTAAATTCTAACCCCATGCAATACTTGCTTAGTTGACGACAGATTAATGGAAAATTTTCTCGATGGATCGTCATCCTTCATAAATACGACCTAGATTTCTCAGCTCCCAAAAGAAAGAAAGCACTCATTCTCGTCGAACTCATTACAGCGCTTCCCTCATACGTTAAAGCTTCACCCGTCAATACGGATTTTCCCAATGAACACCTCTTCTTCATCCCCTCTAATGACCCCTGGTATGGTGACCTTCTCGTCTACCTTCATACACAGAGGTTTGGGTCTCATCTCTCTTGAGACAATCATCGGTGCATTCACCAGCAGGCCCCTTGATACCTCCTCATAGGTGACATCTTTTACCGACGTGGGGTCGACACCATCCTCGGTCAATATTTGAATGAATTCCATAGCGTCGCTTGCGGTGGCCACCTCTCATGTATGTACACCACCCAATAAACTCTTCGAGAAGGATACTTCTAGCCCACGTTGTTTCATGACTGCGTCCACGCTATCAAGCGATGCGACAAATGCCAACTCTATGCAAACAAAGCATGAGCACCACCCGCTCTTCTACATCAAGTCATCATCATCATCCCCTTCTGCAAATGGGGCATGGACTTCATGACTCGCAATCCTCCATCCAACAATGGACACAAGTACATTGTCATGGAAATCAATTACTTTACCAAATGGGTCAAAGCCATGTCTACCTTCAACAACATTGTTGATAGAGCAGCGTGTTTTTTCTTCAACCCTGTCATTCGTTTTGGAGTCCCACTACAATTAGTATCCGATCAAATTAAACACTCGAAGAACGAGATCTTCACAGAACTCTCCTCAAATTTAGGATTCTCCCATGAATTTTCCTCCCCATACTACCCTCAATCCAACGGACAAGTCGAGGTTGCCAACAAAGTCCTCAAAACCATGCTACAATGTACCGTCAACAAAAATAAGACCAACTGGAATCATATGTTGTTTTCAGCATTATGGGCATATCGCATGACAGTCAAAACTGCCACCGGTTTTACACCGTTCCACCTCATCCATGGGATCGAAGCCACCCTCCCCATCGAGTGCAAAATTCCCATGTTACGCACTGCCATCGAGCTATTACCTGACACTACTCCAATGGAGCAACGCTTGCTGACCTTAGAGTCACTGGATGAAGATCGTCGATCTTCATTACAGGACGATGAGGCAGCTAAAAAATGGTCCAAATCCACCTTTGATCGCCATGTCAACCTTCGTTCATTTAACGAAGGAGATATCGTCTTAGACTAAGATATCACCCACGATACTCTCGGTAATGGGAAATTTGAATCATTATGGCATGGACCCTACATTGTCTAGAACTGCCTCACTAAAGGCGCATACTCCTGGCCTCTCTAGAAGGCTATCCTCTCAAAGAACTCGTCAACGAGTTGTACTTAAAGAAGTTTTATGCCTGAGCGTAGCCATTCTACCTTAGGCTTTTTCTTTGTACACATTTGTAGAGTTTTTAGTCTTATTTTTTGCCTCCACTCCTCATGTCTAATCTACCATCCATGTTATTGATAGATGCATCCTCCATCGGCCTACCACATTAGTTACGCTGACAGTGCTAGCCGTTGGACATAGAATCTCGCTTCTACCGCTTGGGCCCTCTATACCCCCTCACATGAAATGCTCCACTCTAGTGGCATATGTTTGGGCTGAGCCACCAAAAACCAATCAAAATACACCACCATCATTGGTCAACTCGCCGAGGCCAGTCACCACCATATTTTTCACCTTAGCGTTTTATTATATTCCCAGCTTGTCGTCCTGCAGCTCAACAATGTATATCATGTATGTGATCCTTGCCTCTTTCACAAATACCTACAAGTTAGACTCTTATCTCGAAACTTTGATTCAATTACATTTACACATATTCCATGATAATTTAATCAAATAGCAAATAATATGGCTAACCCAATGTTAGATTGGCATTTATCACATCAAGACATCATCACATATACATAAGCATCATACATCAGTCACATCATATAGATTAGACATCATCAACCATAAAAAAACATAAACACATATAGACATAACAAGAGCCAATGATATGTATATCCTCCAAAGTGTCATAAATGTTTACAAAATACAAAATATACATCGCTCGTAGGCCAGTGAGTCCCCTCACCCCTATAGGTACAAAATGGGTACCCCCTACCCTATACAAAATGGGTATCAACTACCCTATACAAAATGGGCTCGCAAGCCTATATAAATACAAAACTCGGCACTCATGGTGCCCCTAGAGCTCCCCCCCAGGTCCTCTGTCAGTTGGAGGTGCCCCACCACCTGAATGTCCTCCAAGTCTAAGGGGAAGCTGACCAATCATCGCTTCCCCCGCTACAGTTTCTCGGTGGATCAAGGTCCACCACTCTACCGGTACACCCACACATTGCTCCAGGACCCTCTCATCCTTGATGTGGGCCCACATGCCCTCCGACACACCCTGTAGAACCTCTTCAAATCATCGACGAAGGTCCTCCATCCCCCCTCCAGCCTCAGCCCGCGACTCACGCTGATCCAAATTTTATGAGCAGAATGAAATGAATACAGATTATTAAAAGATACTTAACAGAAATACAGTAAACTAGTTTTATATTCAATAAGGAAATAAGCTGAAACTGTAAAATGCAACGGAAAACAAGCTTGTTGGAATGGTGGCGGCTTATCTCTGAGAAGAGATGTGATGGTTGCGCTCATTTGCAAGAAGATGATTACAATGAGGCTCTGAAGGCCTTTTTACAATAAACAAGAATGTCAAAAACCCTAGACATCCAAAAACCTAACCCTAGGAGATGAAGCGCCAAAAGTCATGTGGGCCCCGTTTGGGTAAGTTAGTACATCAACTTCCCGGGGTCGTAACTTTTGGATACGATCTTTGTTTTAGGCGCACGATAGCTCGTTGGAAAGGTCTATCCGAGGACTACACATTTTTCAACGATCCATCATAGGGCATTTTTTACTGTGGCAAGCCCTAAAAACGTTGTTTAGGGCCTCAAAACGGCCCCACAAGTCAGGGACCCGAAAACTAGGAAAAAAAAAACTGCCAAACTGGAAAACTGCCAAAATGAACTAGCTGGAATAGGTGGGAGGCCACCGACATCCATCTGGATCAATCCACCCCCCTTAAGAAGCAATGGTCTGCATTGCATTGAGTTCCCCCATAAGATGAGGGAATTTATGTTTAATTTGACCCCGAGTGAGCCACTCACCTTGGTGCAGGAGTTGCCCTGCTTTGACAACTCAATAAAGTTGGATCCTTTGTTGTCAGGTGCCCTCGATCTGTGTGTCCATAATCTGATCACTGGAGGCCTATTGCATGCAGTCAGGGTTGAATTCTATTGGTGTCAACTGCTCTTTTATCTCTGAGGTGTCCAGTAATGGTGGGAAATATGGTCAAAGGAGAGCCACATTGAAGATTGGGTGCAGGCCAAGGAAAGGGGGAATGTTGAGCACAAAAGCATTGTCACCCACAACCTTGGTGATGGTGTATGGCCCATACGAGACTGGGTGAAGCTTTCGATGGGGCCCTGTAAAGTGTTCTTTCTGCAAGTGCAACCAAACTTTGTTGCCCAACTGAAACTTATGTGTTGATCATGGCATTGCTTGTACTTGGCATTGGACTTCTGTAAAATATCCTGAACCTGTTGGTGGATGTGATGGATCCTCTCAATGAACCAGGTGGCTTTGATAGCTTCTAGTGGAGCAAGAGATGAGTCGACCAAGGTGTTCGCTGGGGGTAGTGCAACATCCATGGGGCCCAATGGTTCAAATTCCAACCCCACCTGAAAGGGTTTGTGGCCAGTTGAGCTATTCAGGGCTCGGTTGTAGCTATGTTGGACATAAGGAAGACTCTCATCCCATGTGCGGGGGTGCTTGGAATTGTACATGTGCATGATATGTACGATCATCCAATTGACGACCTCATTTTGGCCATCTGTCTAGGGGTGGAAGGCAATGGATTTGGTGAGCTTGGTATCCAGCAGTGACCAGAGGCTCGACCAGAATGTGCTAACGAACCAACTATCCTGATATGAGACAATGGTTTTTGGGATCCCAAAGTGTACCCAGACGCGTTCAAAGAAGACCTTGGCAGTGGCCTCTGCAATGATGTTCTTCTTGCAGGCGGCCAGAATCGTCATCTTGGAAAAGCAATCAACAACCACAAAAACACAGTCATTGCCCCTATTGGTGGATGGGAGGCCTGACATGCAGTCCATGGAGATGGATTCTCATGGTTTATCAAAAGTAGGAAGAGTGGTGTACAGGCCTTGTTTCTTAGTGATCAGTTTTGCAATAGCACAGGCGGTGCAGGACCTAATATACTTGCCGACATCCTGACGAATTTCCGTCCAATAGAAATGTTTTTGCAGCACTGCCACTGTCTTTTCGACGCCAAAGTGCCCTGCCACCCGACTATAGTGAGTTTCTCAATTCATCTTCGTTCGCTCGCTTGATGGAACGCAGAGATGGACAAGATGGCACAATAATCCATCCTAAAGATGGAAATTAGTGACCATTGAGTTTGCTCTGAACATTTGGTAGGTGATGGAGAAGTTAGGGTCTATCTCATAGAGGTGGGGCCATCCAGAGGTCTCATGGTCATAAGAATCTAGCACCGTGGTGAGTGTCGCGACTGGATGTTGGTTGAGGCAATCAGCAACTCGGTTGTTACTTCTTGATTTATACTTGATGTTGAGGTGGAACTGTTGTAAGTATGTGGACCACTTCTGATGGCAGTCATTCTGCAATTTGCCTTGGGTCTGCATGAACTATAGTGGCGTGTGATCAGTGTGGATCACTGTCTCCTTCCCCAGAATGCAATGTCTCCACTGGCAGCAGGCTTGCACAATGGAGTACATTTCTTTGATGTAAGTAGGGTACTTATGGATAGCGTATGATAGTGTCTCACTATGATACATCACGGGGTGGCCATGTTGTGTGAGAACGGCGCCCACAGCATAGTTTGAAGCATTTGTCTCTATCTCAAAGGGATGTTGCAAGTCTGGTAATGAAAGTACTAGGGATGAGCACAAATGTTGCTTCAAATCATCGAAGGCTTGTTCTTGGGATAGTCCCCACACAAATGTTTATTTACCGCCACCCCTGGTTACTTGGCTGAGGGCCCATGCGATATGAGAGAATACCAAAATGAACTTGCAATAGAAATTGGCGAGGCCCAAGAAGCTGTGAAGCTCAGTGAGTGTGGTTGGGGCTGGTCAGTGACAGATGACTTGGATATTCACTGGATCCACATGCACACCATGTTGATCAATAATGTAGCCTAATTAATGGACCTTGTCCATGCCGAAGGAGCATTTTTCCAAGTTTGCATATAGTTTGTGTTTCCGCAAGGTGTGCAGAACCTATTAAATATGTTGCAAGTGTTATGCCCAAGTCTTGTTGTAGATGAGGATGTCATCTAGATAAACCACTACAAAAGTATTGGTGAAAGGTCGCAAGATATCATCCATCATCCTCATAGAATTTGTTCGAGCATTTGTCAAACCAAACGACATGACCAACCATTCAAAAAGACCTTCTTTTGACTTGAAGGCGGTATTTTATACATCTTTATGTTCTATTGGGACCTGGTGGTAGCCAGACTTCAGATCAATCTTACTAAAGTATTTGGCCCTCGTAAGCTGATCAAGGAGGTCGTCGATTTGAGGAATCAAGTACCGGTTACAGACTGTGATTGTATTCAGGGCCTGATAATCAATGCAGAATCGCTAGGTCTCATCTTTCTTCTGCACCAGTACGATTGGGCTCCCACAAGGCGATGAGATGGGATGGATGTGCCCCTTGTGGAGTAGTTATTGGATCTACCTCTTGATCTCCTCATTTTCTAACAGAGAGCGGTGGTAGACCAGCCCATTGGGTAGCGGTGCACCTAGGGTTAGATCGATGGGATGCTTGACCTTGAAGTGCAGAGGTACCCCGGTAGGAGAGGAGAATATATCTAAGTATTCTTCCATGACCTTATCCACTTGCTTCTATTGTGTGGAGAGATCGGTCATGGAGGCTCTCGATTTGGTTGCGATCTTTCACTTACTCTGAGAGTGAATCACGAATAAGGCAAATTTCGCAGTCTGAGAGATGACCTTCCTGCATTGCTTGGAAGAGATTAAGGAAATAGCACTAGGAGTGACTACCTCGGGTATCCTGTACAATTTCTTGTTCAAAGTAATAATAACACTACGAGGCCTAGACTCATATACAGCATGACATTTCCATAAATAAGGTTGGCCCAAAAGAAAATTACAAACTTCGAGAGGAGAAACGTCACACAATACCTCGTCTTTGAAGGGATTGATGTTGTACGACAGTCGACACTGTTGGTTGACACGGAGATCGCTTCCTTGGCGAAGCCATCCAATGGTGTAGGGTTGCAGGTGCGGCGTTGTTGACAGGGCTAGCCGCTTGATGACCTTTGTTGAGATGAGGTTCTTCTAGCTACTGCTATCAATGATGAAGTGTAGCAGGGTATCTTTTACCCACATCTATGAATGGAAAAGGCGTTTGCCTTCTTTTGGCTTGTCTGGTTCACCAGGATGGAGCTTGGTGGTAGCAACTGTGGCACTGGGTTCCATGTCAATGATTTGTCTTTCCCTTTATGGTTCTAACTAAGATTCATAGCCCACATCTAAATAAGAGGCTTTTACTTCGGCCACCAACGAATGCTTTGAGCGGCAATCAACAATGTTATGCCAAGGGCTCTTATGGAAGTCGCACCACTTCCCAGTATCCTTCTTTGTCTTTTTGATGTCCTTCTTTGCTTGCGGCTTGGATTAGTTGTTCTGATATTGTCCATCTTTAGTCTGTCCTTTTTTCTGTAGGTTGGGGCCTCCCTTTCTGGGTTTTCACTGTGAGGGGTTCCTAGGCCCAAATTGTCGCGTCTTTTGTTTGAGATTCTGCTCGATTTTGATGGCATATCGATAGGCCACGCCCAAGGACGAGATGTCTAGAAATTCCATTTTGACCTAGTTGTATTTATGCCGAGCACCACGATACTTGAGCACCAAATGTCGCTCTGAATCTTTGATACCCAGTTTGGTGCGTAGAGTATGGAAGATATTTGTGAAATCTAGCACCGCTAGGTCTCTTTCTTGCCGCAGTGTGGTCCAATTGGTATACAAGTCGTCATAACTTCTAACAGCATATTATTGTTCCTTAATAGCATCCCTGAAGGATTCCCAGGTGGCCTCAATTGTAAATAATGAGGGTTCCTATCTTTCCTTTTGCTCAAAAAACGTTTCCCACCAATCTTTGACATGGGGAATGGCTTTGAGCAGCACAAAAGTATTTTTTTCTCTATTTGAAAACTTATGGATAGAAAAATACCCTTCTAGTAGATTCAACCACTTCTCTACAGCATCTGCACCTATCTGACCTTCAAATATAGGAATATCGAAGTTGATTTGTACCTTGAAGGGGGCGGTGCCTCCGCTCGAGGAAGATGCATCGCCTATTGGTAGTAGCCAAAGGATTTGCGCGAAACTTTTGTTGCGTGAGGGCTTCCTCAAGTAACATTTTGAAAGGATATCATGTCCTATCATCTTTATTTTCTTCTGCCATGGGAGGTCATTTGGGCGTGCGAGAGCTTTTGTCCTCAAGAGAAACAAGCTTGAGACCCAATCCTTTGTACACTGACCTTGTTGGGGACATGCATTAAGACAACAAGGAGCAGACCGCTCTGATAGCACCGATCCGAATTTTATGAGTAGAACGAAATGAATACATATTATTAAAAGATTCTTAACACAGAATAACAAAGATACAGTAAAATTGGTTTTCTATTCAATAAGGAAATAAGCTGAAACTGTAAAATGCAGGGGAAAACAAACTTGTTAGAATGGTGGTGGCTTATCTCTGAGAAGAGATGTGATGGTTACGCTCATTCGCAAGAAGATGATTACAATGAGGCTCTGAAGGCCTTTTTACAATAAACAGGAATGTCAAAAACCCTAGACATCCAAAAACCTAGCGCTAGGAGATGAAGTGAAAAAAGTCATGTGGACCCTATTTGGGTAAATTAGTACATCAACTTCCCGGAGTCGTAACTTTTGCATACGATCTTCATTTTAGGCGCAAGATAGCCCGTTGGAAAGATCTATCCAAAGAATATATATTTTTTTGCAATCCATCAAAGGGCATTTTTTATAGTGGCAAGCCCTAAAAACATTATTTAGGGCCTCAAAACAGCCCCGCAAGTCAGGGACCCAAAGACTATGAAAAAAAAAACTGCCAAACTAGAAAACTGCCAAAATGAACCAGCTGGAATAGGTGAGAGGCAACCTACATCCATCTAGATCACACGCATTGGTCCAACACTAGTGTGATCGAATCTGCGCCTCTAGCCTTCCCTCGGCTCATGTGCTGGCCCAACACCAGGATCATCTTGCCTGCGTCGTTGTCCTACCCATGGCAGTCGCACTTGCCCCTGGCAAGTCGACTCCCTGACCATCTCAGCCTCATGGCCTCAGGCCCCACATCTGCAAACATAAGCACCAAAGGTAGATTCAGCATCCATATATACATAATCATATGCTACACTATCAAAATCACAAAACATAAATACACAAACATACCTTTATGGTCCCAGTCCTCCCCAGGAGGCAACACCATGTCTGGGTCATGTTGGTAGTCCATAACACCATATGGATATTGTAGTATTACCTATGGCATATGACACCACACACATGCCACAATGGGTGTAAAATAGTGGGCACCGTCTCCCCCCCGCATGACGTGCCAACACTTGAGCCCACCACATCAATTGGGGCTCTCACAGCCCTAAAGGTGCCAGCAAAATCCTCGGGCTCAACAGAGGCACCCTCTCCAGAAACCATGCTACCAAGATCGACCCAAATATAAAATCACCAAATTCATTGTTCCAACACTATTGTATCTACCCCATCATCCTGAAGTGCAGCATCATCCCCCCAGGAAAAAAAGTCCCCATCCAGGACCCTCTCTACAATCCTCAGCTGACCTCTCATGATCTGTTGAGTCGCCAAGGATCCATAGATCCTCACTACCATGGAAGAAATGCATTGAGGCAAAAGCTCATCCATTACCTCGATACGGACAACTGAACCCAACATCAGGTTTGGTCCCAAACAATAGCGTTGTGCCATTTCCACCAGTCTCACATCCCCCGATAGTTGGGGGTCGGCATGCAGGGCCATTCCTCGGAAGGGGGACCCCATTAGAAAGTATACATCCTCCACGATTGAGAGTGTTAGTTGTTGTCCCCTAAAAATAAAGCAATGCAGATCAATGCTCCACATGGATATCAGATACTAAAGCAGGAACTCCTGCAACCGTATCAAAGGGCACTCAA
>JASDQU010308297.1:27709-44488 GCA_032191745.1 Picea mariana
AACCAAACGACATGACCAACCATTCAAAAAGACCTTCTTTTGACTTGAAGGCGGTATTTTATACATCTATATGTTTTATTGGGACCTGGTGGTAGCCAGACTTCAGATCAATCTTACTAAAGTATTTGGCCCCCGTGAGCTGATCAAGGAGGTCGTCGACTCGAGGAATCAAGTACCGGTTCCAGACTGTGATTATATTCAGGGCCTGATAATCAATGCAGAGTCGCTAGGTCTCATCTTTCTTCTGCACCAGTACGATTGGGCTCCCACAAGGCGATGAGATGGGATGGATGTGCCCCTTGTGGAGTAGTTATTGGATCTACCTCTTGATCTCCTCATTTTCTAACAGAGAGCGGTGGTAGACCAGCCCATTGGGTAGTGATGCACCTAGGGTTAGATCGATGGGATGCTTGACCTTGAAGTGCAGAGCTACCCCGGTAGGAGAGGAGAATATATCTGAGTATTCTTCCATGACCTTATCCACTTGCTTCTATTGTGTGGAGAGATTGGTCATGGAGGCCCTAGATTTGGTTGCGATCTTTCACTTACTCTGAGAGCGAATCACGAATAAGGAAAATTTCACAGTCTGAGAGATGACCTTCCTGCATTGCTTGGAAGAGATTAAGGAAATAGCACTAGGAGTGACTACCTCGGGTATCCTGTATAATTTCTTGTTCAAAGTAATAATAACACTACGAGGCCTAGACTCATATATAGCATGACGTTTCCATAAATAAGGTTGGCCCAAAAGAAAATTACAAACTTCGAGAGGAGAAACGTCACACAATACCTCGTCTTTGAAGGGATTGATGTTGTACAACAGTCGACACTGTTGGTTGACACGGAGATCGCTTCCTTGGCGAAGCCATCCAATGGTGTAGGGTTGCAGGTGCGGCGTTGTTGATAGGGCTAGCCGCTTGATGACCTTTGTTGATATGAGGTTCTTCTACCTACTGCTATCAATGATGAAGTGCAGCACGGTACCTTTTACCCACATCTATGAATGGAAAAGGCCTTTGCCTTCTTTTGGCTTGTCTGGTTCACCAGGATGGAGCTTGGTGGTAGCAACTGTGGCACTGGGTTCCATGTCAATGATTTGTCTTCCCCTTTATGGTTCTAACTAAGATTCATAACCCGCATCTAAATAAGAGGCTTTTACTTCGGCCACCAACGAATGCTTTGAGCGGCAATCAACAGTGTTATTCCAAGGGCTCTTATGGAAGTCGCACCACTTCCCAGTATCCTTCTTTGTCTTTTTGATGTCCTTCTTTGCTTGCGGCTTGGATTAGTTGTCCTGATATTGTCCATCTTTAGTCTGTCCTTTTTTCTGTAGGTTGGGGCCTCCCTTTCTAGGTTTTCGCTGTGAGGGGTTCCTAGGCCCAAATTGTCGCGTCTTTTGTTTGAGATTCTGCTCGATTTTGATGGCATATCGATAGGCCACGCCCAAGGACGAGATGTCTAGAAATTCCATTTTGACCTAGCTGTATTTATGCCGAGCACCACAATACTTGAGCACCAAATGTCGCTCTGAATCTTTGATACCCAGTTTGGTGCGCAGAGTATGGAAGATATTTGTGAAATCTAGCACCGCTAGGTCTCTTTCTTGCCGCAATGTGGTCCAATTGGTATACAAGTCGTCATAACTTCCGAAAACATATTATTGTTCCTTAATAGCATCCCTGAAGGATTCCCAGGTGGCCTCAATTGTAAATAATGAGGGTTCCTATCTTTCCTTTTGCTCAAAAAACGTTTCCCACCAATCTTTGACATGGGGAATGGCTTTGAGCAGCACAAATGTATTTTTTTCTCTATTTGAAAACTTATGGATAGAAAAATACCCTTCTAGTAGATTCAACCACTTCTCTACAGCATCTTCACCTATCTGACCTTCAAATATAGGAATATCGAAGTTGATTTGTACCTTGAAGGGGGTGGTGCCTCCGCTCGAGGAAGATGCATCGCCTATTGGTAGTAGCCAAAGGATTTGCGCGAAACTTTGGTTGCGTGAGGGCTTCCTCAAGTAACATTTTGAAAGGATATCATGTCCTATCATATTTATTTTCTTCTGCCATGGGAGGTCATTTGGGCGTGCGAGAGATTTTGTCCTCAAGAGAAACAAGCTTGAGACCCAATCCTTTGTACCCTGACCTTGTTGGGGACATGCATTAAGACAACAAGGAGCATACCACTATGATACCACCGATCCAGATTTTATGAGTAGAATGAAATGAATACATATTATTAAAATATTCTTAACACAGAATAACAAATATACAGTAAAATTGGTTTTCTATTCAATAAGGAAATAAGTTGAAACTGTAAAATGCAGGGGAAAACAAGCTTGTTAGAATGGTGGCGGCTTATCTCTGAGAAGAGATGTGATGGTTGCGCTCATTCGCAAGAAGATGATTACAATGAGGCTCTGAAGGCCTTTTTACAATAAACAGGAATGTCAAAAACCCTAGACATCCAAAAACCTAGCCCTAGGAGATGAAGTGCCAAAAGTCATGTGGACCCTGTTTGGGTAAATTAGTACATCAACTTCCCGGAGTCGTAACTTTTGCATACGATCTTCATTTTAGGCGCAAGATAGCCCGTTGGAAAGGTCTATCCGAGGAATACATATTTTTTTGCAATCCATCAAAGGGCATTTTTTGTAGTGGCAAGCCCTAAAAACATTATTTAGGGCCTCAAAACGGCCCCGCAAGTCAGGGACCCAAAGACTATGAAAAAAAAAACTGCCAAACTAGAAAACTGCCAAAATGAACCAGCTGGAATAGGTGAGAGGAAACCTACATCCATCTAGATCACATGCGTTGGTCCAACACTAGTGTGATCGAATCTGCGCCTCTAGCCTTCCCTCGGCTCATGTGCTGGCCCAACACCAGGATCATCTTACCTGCGTCATTGTCCTACCCGTGGCAATCGCACTGGCCCCTGGCAAGTCGACTCCCTGACCATCTCAGCCTCACGGCCTCGGGCCCCGCATATGCAAACATAAGCACCAAAGGTAGATTCAGCATCCATATATACATAATCATATGCTACACTATCAAAATCACAAAACATAAATACACAAACATACCTCTATGGTCCCAGTCCTCCCCAGGAGGCAACACCATGTCTGGGTCATGTTGGTAGTCCATAACACCATATGGATATTGTAGTATGACCTATGGCATATGACACCACACACATGCCACAGTGGGTGTAAAATAGTGGGCACCATCTCCCCCCCGCATGACGTGCCAACACTTGATCCCACCACATCAATTGGGGCTCTCACAGCCCTAAAGGTGCCAGCAAAATCCTCGGGCTCAACAGAGGCACCCTCTCCAGAAACCATGCTACCAAGATCGACCCAAATATAAAATCACCAAAGTCATTGTTCCAACAGTATTGTATCTACCCCATCATCCTGAAGTGCAGCATCAGCCCCCCAGGAAAAAAAGTCCCCATCCAGGACCCTCTCTACAATCCTCAGCTGACCTCTCATGATCTGTTGAGTCGCCAAGGATCCATAGATCCTCACTACCATGGAAGCAATGCATTGAGGCAAGAGCTCATTCATTACCTCGATACGGACAACTGAACCCAACATCAGGTTCGGTCCCAAACAATAGCGTTGTGTCATTTCCACCAGTCTCACATCCCCCGATAGTTGGGGGTCGGCATGCAGGGCCATTCCTCGGAAGGGGGACCCCGTCAGAAAGTATACATCCTCCACGATTGAGAGTATTAGTTGTTGTCCCCTAAAAATAAAGCAATGTAGATCAATGCTCCACATGGATATCAGATACTAAAGCAGGAACTCCTGCAACCGTATCAAAGGGCACTCAAAGAACTTGAGCAACCTGCATGTTGCCAAGTGTCTCCAAACGTCTGGCTGCTCTCTCACTACCTCTCAGAGGCACTCTCAGTCTCGCTCCCTCAAGTGTACTGGCATAGTGCTCTCCCGTCACAAGCCAATCACCTGCATCCACAGAAAAAAACTTGGTCATCCCTCATCATTCAACAAAAACATCAAAAAATTCAAAATTTCAAACACCCTTAGTTACGCCTCTAGTGTGCGGATTTCACCCAGACAGGTGTGCACATGTGTGCGCATGTTCGTTAGATAGTTTTGCACTAATGCACACCTGCCTGTGAAACATCTGCACATCAATGCACAACTGTCACCCCGACAGGTGCGCACTTATCCTCTACACAGCTGCGCATAGTGCACAATTGTCATCTTAACAAGCATGCATCTCATGTGCGCTTGTTTTTCTCTCCCATGCGCCCCTATGCGCAGCTGTGTCAAGCACAACTGAACATTATGTGTGTGAGTTGGAACTATGCCCACACATTAGTGGGCCCACCCTAAACCTACCCTTGTACGACCATCTGTACAACCCCTAACTCAAACCTAGGAAATTCATAGTATGCAGGAGGATGGGACCACTAACCTGACTCTCGCAACTCCCGGATCCGTCAACTCCAGCTCCCGCAAGCTCCGAAACTCCTCCAAATTCTCTCGTCAACTCACTATAGCAGCAAGTACAAATGAGGTGGCACTATGGGCCCACCATCCATATATAGTCCCTTTTTCCAAACTTCAACACTCAATTACAAGAGCCCGGAGCCTTTATTTCTCAATCTGTCTTCAACCACGGGATCAGGGTCCCGCCATATACACAGTCACATTCCTCGGGTCACTGTATGACCTTGACCCCGAGGGGGCATTTTTCTCACATCACGTCGAGGTATGCATGCTCATGTTCAAAATTATCAAATATCTTTTATATGTTCTTTATCATTAGATATTGCTTACGTCGGGTATTAATTTTTTAATATGTGCAGGTACTTGGTCATCACACACAGCGCAACCCCTTCAGGTATATGTTTGACACCCTCATGTAATCATTCCCTCTGAATATCAATTGCATATCCCAGTCACCCCCTCCGACGTTCACCTTTAGGGTACCTACATCTAGCTATGTAGTACCATCACCTTTGCTACATTTTGGTATTGTTACACGGTAGCACTCTCCCCCACATGAGTTGTCCCATTCATATTTCCCCTTGGAAATTTGACACTCATGCTACTTTCACCCCCTAGGGATGGGAGTCCCGATAGTCTTATGCACTTCCGAGAATAAGCCACATACTTCTTCTCATCATATTTCTAGCTTTCCCAATGGACTCTCGGGCTATCTTATTTTGGTTCTATTGACTGCACCTCCATGGTATCATTAACCCTCCATCTCATCCACCATCAGTTTGTCAATCTGCAGATTCCCCTCCATTCATTTACCTCATACAGAAACCCACCTATGGGGCCCCCACCCTCCACCGATTCTCTTCGCAACTTGTGCCCTCACAGACCAAGCCATCTCACATTGGAGCCTATTTATGTATCTGTACACTCATCCCAAATTATTCTTTATTTATTTGGTAATTGTAAAAAGCCTTTGTTTCCAACATTTACTTAGCTTTTTTTCATCGCCCTTAATGACCTTCTTTTCTCGACACCGCAACCCATTTCACCCTTGGTTGGGGAATCCACTCTCCTTTCCTCATTTTGACATCGTTCATGAACCTCGAGTATTCCAAAGTCCATGCACCTATGATCTCTGATTGTGTCCACTTTTTCAAGCCTCTGGTAGAATTTAACCCCATATCTAGTCATCCCCCTGAAACTAGATATAGTTTTATGGTTATTGCCAATCATCCTTCAAACATACCCCCAACCAAAGACAGTATTGAGTCTCACCACATCTTGACTTCGTTCATGTTCCCTATCAAGTCTTGATCTTATTTCTGTGGATTACATGAAGCCCTCTACTTATTGGCGTCGTGTCTCCCTTTTTGTCGACATCAGCATAGTTTCCAGAAGGGTGACAGTATCTTGACTCTCATTACCTTTACAATGAGGAGGCTCGGACGACACAGAGAGAAACATCATTGCTCTCTGATTCCATTGACCCCCATAACATTAGACTTCAGTAAAATCTCATGTTACGGTGGGTCTTACTACAAGACTATTGCAATTGTTTTATACCAGCCGAAGACCTCTGAATTTGTTAGGCCATTAATTCCTACGAGTCATCGACACTTCTTACAAGCATCCTTGCCACTTTTCAAAGTACATTCACCATTTAGAATTGTCATCTACCGTTATCAAACCGCCCTGGAGGGCGCTGCAATTTTCTACATCAGCATACAACTTTAGTTATTGTCTTACATTTGGAGTTACGTGACATGAGCATGGGGCATGCCCGCCTCGTTTGTATACAGATTTTTTTTTCTCTCCCTAGAGAAAAGTTTGGGTCCTATAGTTTACCCTCTCCCTCTGACCGATCGCTCTTGCAGTTCCTCTCAAGACTCTTCATTACAATGGCACTCTCAGTAAAAGAAACATTGATGTATTTTGGCTATATGTATGCTCCTAACCTCACACATCATGGGGGCATTTGTTATCACTGAAATTTCATCTGCAACATTGCACACAAATGGTTACAGAAATGCATCAATGCCAACAGCAATTAGTTCACCTACAACACCAAAGTGCATTTCAAAAGTAAAAAAATATACAATTGGGCAAACATTAACATGCACAAATTCATTAAAGGAAGCGTGTGCATAGTGCGCGGGCCAACAAAGCCCGTAGAGCGCACAATGTGCCAAATGTGTGATTGTGTACATGAAAATTCGTGCACTCCTGTGAACGGCCCATTTATGGCTCTTGTTGCCCCCCCAACCACTTACGGACCAACTCCCAACTTGATTTGACCTCCAAATCTGAGCAAAATCCAAATGCGGGGATGGTCAAGGACCAAAGGGTGCCCTAAATGGCCCCTTGTTCACACTAAGAACCAGTTGTATTTTTCCTTGGAGAAATGATATAAATGGAGGCCATGGGTGCACTAAGAAACAAAGATCTTCATAGTATTGTTATTCTGCCTCAATCCACCCTTGAGAATCCTCTTTTCTCCTTGGAGTATTCAAGCACTATTGCAATAGGCCATTCCACTCACCTCTTGAGGAAATAGGCATTGATTTTCTTCATCATTTGCCATTTTTCTTCCAATGTAAGAAGAGATCTCCATTAGGGAACTCAAGAGCCCTCCCAAGCAAGAAGAGGGGACCCATAATTCCTCATTTTTCTCTACGGTGTTTTGCCAACTAATATAGTTATCCATTGGTGGCATAATCTTGGTCATTGGTTGATTGTTTATGGTTCTAAGTTTCTTATGCATTCTAGTTTTTATTTCCTTACTTGTTTTAGTTTGTTTATTTTTTTATTACATATGTTTGGCTTGTTTAATCCACTCACTAACTTTTATCTTGTCTAGCAGGCCCAACTAGGCATGCAAGTGCCATTATTTTTCTCACCCAAGTGACGAAACGGCCACAACACTAGGTGTGAAGTACATTTTGACCTTTATGGACAATATCTCTAGATTTACTTGGATCTATTTATTGAAAAATAAGAGTCACATCTTTGAAAAATTCAATGAATTTAGAATATTCATTGAAAAACAATGTGGTCGGCCTATCAAGTGATTGAGATCTAATAATGGCAAAGAGTATGTGAATCAATCGTTTGAACAATATCTTACTCAATCAGGTATTTCTTTGCAGAGTTATGTTCCTCATACTTCTCAACAGAATGACATAGCAAAAATAAATAATTAGACTTTGTTCAAAATGGATCGATGCCTTTTGTAGGCCAAAGATCAGTTGACTAAGTTTTGGTATGAAGTTGTTTACTATTCCAAGTATCTTCTAGATACTATTACGATTAGATCTATCAATTTTGTTAATCTAGTCGAGAGATGGGTGGTAAGAAGCCTTCAGTTAGTCACATTAGAAAATTTGAATGTATTGCTTGGGCCCATATTTCAGATGATTGCAGAAATAAATTGGATGCAAAGAGTCATGCTTGCATCATGATGGGATACTCTGAAGAATTTGAAGCATATAGACTATTTAATCATTCTTGATGATAAAAATTGCAGCGAGGAATTTCGCCCACAAAGTATAGCTAAAGCCTATTATTTAAACTATCTTAATAAGATATAATACTAGTAGGTGGGACCCCCTTGTAGGCTGGAGGCTCAGAGATAATCATATCACACATTTTATGTTGTTGTTTCGATGTTGCTTACAGAGTCTTATATGGTTGATGAGGCAGTCTTGGTTTTGTTTTGTCATAATGACATATGGATGATGCATTTTATGTGATGTTCCGTTATTCAAAGCTTTAATTTTATGTTATGATTGGCAGTGCTATGTTCGATCATGTCACCATGATTTCTCACTTGGCTACACCTACACAAGACATATGTTAGTAACAACATAAAACAAAAGAAATGGAAAGAGACTTATAAAAAAATCCAAAAGAGAGGGCCTACACTATGYTATGCTAGAAGTTATATGCAATTTAAATGAAACAAGTTAGTGTTAATCCTAACTACAAATGGTTAGTGGTTATGCGATTTGTATTTGAGTTATATTGGGCGCATTTGATAAATGGTATAGTATGGAAGTTAGCATGGTTAAAATGAATTTTGGGTGGCGCATTTGGCAAGTAATGTATCGCAGAGTTCAATAGTTTGAAATTAATGGCATGGTTAAAGTATTGGTGATTGTTGGCTGGCGTGTACTTCGAAATTCAATGTAGAGGAAGATGGAAGCGACGTGCAGTAAATTCACGTCACTCCATACTTCTCCCATCGGGTCATCATCATAGTATGGTCATTGCTTCATTTGGTTTTGTTGGTGGTTAAGCTCCGAGATTCAAACCTGGAGGAAACGTTTAGTGAGCTCGCCCCTTTTCAAAGATATTGGTTACAGGTATGGTTCTTTTCACCCATCCATGAATTTTTCTCTATGTATGAACGAACGATGACTCAGTGATGCGTTGGTTTCTGTTTTCCTGAGATTGGTAACAGTGTAAATGCGTGGGTCTTCTCTCTGTAATGACTGTGTGGTTATTTATTTTGCAAGTAAGAGGATGGGTTGGTTGAGTTATGCATTCATTGGTTATTCTGTGTGGTAAAAACTATGATGGATCTCTATAGTGTTAAATGGACATGGGTATTATCACTCTATGTTTTTTTTGGAGGGTTTCGCTCTATTTATCCTTATTGGTCGCTTCCTCACGGTTATGAGGGTAGTCATATCCTATAGGGTTTATGTGTATTTTCCAAAGTCATGGTCGTGGGTTATTCACCTGGTCGTGGGCTTATTTTTCTAGTAATAGCATCAACGTATCTCAGAAATTGGTTATAGGAGGGCCATTATGCCAAGATGTATGCTTTATGGTTGTTGGTTATGCCTCGGGTCTGTATTCCCAATGGAATTGTTATATATTGGTTAGGCTCATGAGAAATGCATAAGGGTTATGCCTCTATGTGTTTTGGGTACTTGTTATTGTCCAATGGGCATTCGTCACTCCTCTGCATTATTGTCCTACCCTACCCATCGTTGAATTGTTGCACCATTACACAGACCAGGAGTTCTAAGAAACCATGTGGTTGTATCGAAGGGCCTCTTCCTATTGGTTGATATGTTGGAGAACCTCTAGTCTCTCATTGCTATTGTTGACCGAGCGAACTCTTAATTGCTTTCTTATGTTCATTGCTTACAGAGCCTGATTTTAGTTGTTCCCAATTGTTCTTACTCTTGACGGGCATCTTGTGATTATCATAGATTGGTGTAGTAGTCATGACAATTGCTTTCAGTATTATCTCATCTTTGTTTGATTGAGTTGTTGAAAAGTTGTGATCGGGGATGAGAAATGATACATAGTCAAGGGGTTTCCTCTTTTTCGTTATGACAGTTGAGTCGAAAACCTAGCTCGTTTTATTTGAATAAATTGGTTGATCAGTGATAATGTGCAGTCAATGGTTGTCTCTTCTCGTTATGCTTTCAATTGTTGTATTCATACAATGTGGTGTCAATTTCTAGTTCGTGGTTGTTGTGTGTTTCATTAGTCCTGAATCAAGATCATGGAAAATTGTGGAAACCAATGACTGTGATTTCATTGTTTCACTATGTATGTATTATGGAGGCATCGTGCATGTTTTATTTAAATTGCATCATTAGTGATGAAGCTCAGGTTTTGTATTATGGTTTATAGCAACGATTTATTGGCTGATATAATGAAAAAGCATGAAATCGGGCAAGTATTAAGGGTTTGTTTAGTCTAGAAAAGGGACCTATGTATATGTTTTACTTGGGCAATTGTGAATTATGAACAGTGGTTGATGTTTTATAGTATTTGATGGATAGATATGGAGCAATAAGGTTGTGTTTCTTTTGATTGTGTTTGAAATGAAAAGAAAGGAAAGGAAAGAAACCAAGTATTCTCTTAACAGGACTGTTGAAAGGCATGGTAATTATGAGTATGATTACAGACTGTGTTAATTAATAAGTTTGAAGAGATTAAATGTGGGATAGTGAACAGTTTTAACACAAAGTAATTGTTTAATTGGTATTGGTATCTTTTGTGTTAAATACAGAGTTGTTTTTATGGATGACTTGATTTGTTTTAAGGACAGTATTCGTTTTTTCCCTACCATTCTATCACTTTTTCGAATATTACAAATCCCCTCGCCTTCCCATATTCACTATCCACTCCTTGTTCTTAAAATTAAATTATATTTAAGATAAACTCTGTATTTGACCATTAAATGTCGGCACAAGGATGAATTACAATGATTTATTCTTTTGATTTACGATACAGTTGATTGTTTGATGATTTGTTGAGTAGTAATCATGATTTATCCCCTTTCATTTTAACACTTTTTCGCTCAATACAACCCCTCACATATCCTAGAACCCGTATTCACCCCTTGCTCAATGACAAGTGTTAAACAATTTGTATGGATTGGATTGCATGAGTCTGATGTGTTGTTGAGCCAAACTTTGTTTCATATTTAAAAGAGATGTCATGTATGGTTGTTGAAGAAACTATTTGCTAATCAATTATGCATACAGAAATGAGATTTTTCAGCAGAGGTAGCCATGGTCGGGGTAACAGAGGAAAAGGAAATTGGAACAAGGGCCCTAGAAGACCAAGGTTTTCTATACATTTTGATGCAGACTCGCAAGAGTTGAGCTAGTTATTTCAAGATGGATTTTTTAACTAGATTGGACAAGGAGTGGTCCAACCTAGGCCAGAAAGGCCACCCTTCCAAGCCCCACATGTCCCTGGTTTCCCAGTGCCCCCTCATGTCTCATTACAACCTGAAGTCCTTGAAAACGATGGATGGCAAGAGATTGTCCACCCGGCAATCTCCCAACAGCATGGCTGACCTAACTTGTCTCTACCTACTCCTCCACCTGTTAATCAAATTATCCAAGCTGCCCCTGCCCACTCACCAGTACAGTCTTCCCATGCAAGCAAAAGGTTAAAAAATGAGGCCCACCATGCTCCTGAAAAAGGAAACGTCATTGTTTCCCCCTCCTCACCCTCAAATGACTCTGCCAAATCCGTGTCCTCCTTCCTGCATTTGAGAGGTGATTTCTCTCATGTTATCGGCGAGATTAGGCCTAAAGGCTCTACATAGACTAAGGAAAATTCAGATAGATCAAGGGGTGACAACAGAAACAAGCAAAAGATTGCCTCCCAGAGTGGCAAATATGGGTTTTAAAGTGTTTTTATTATTGAGTTTTTAGCATAGTTGACTTCTGAAAGTTTAGACAGCACACTATTTTTTGGATATATGGATAATATATCTTTGGAAATAATTTCAATTATCATTGATATAAATTGTGAAATTATGAGAGTGATGATGGGAGCCACAAGGAGGGATGTGTTTGATTGGTTAACTAGTTGTGGTTTGTTTGTTAAAAACTAAAGAGAGTCACAAGAGGTCCCACCTACTAGTTATTATTTGTTTAAAAACCCTTATTATGACTTTATTACTTTTCCTCCTTGACTAAAAATTTGGTTGAGTTTTTAACTTAACTAAAGAGGTAGTTTAACTACTTCAACTAATTCTGATTGCTTAAAGGAAAAGGAAAAAGGAGGAACAAAGGGAGAATAGAAGGAGAATCATACTAAGGTCTGCTCTTAAGTTATGTTGAGATAATTCAATTTTCATTCATTCTTTAATTCATTGAAAGCCTAATTCTCTTTTATAATAGTAGGGTCCTATTGTAGACAGCAAGATTCAGGGTTGAATTACATCATTCAGACACTTACTTTTCATAGGTGTTGATATATCTTTGATAGTCTGTGTAGACTTGTCTGTTTGTGAATTAAATTTCATGACTGATAAAGGCTATTGTGCATAGTCGAGTGGGCAACAATCTGTGGCAAGTTGATCCAGCTTTTAAAGTTTAGTTTTTTACTTTCTGTCGAAAGTCCTTTTGTATGGTTTTCATCGGGGATGTCTAAGTTTGGCTTTGGTCCAATATTCCTCTGGGAATTTTGTAAAGAGAATGATTCTATTGATAAATTGGAATGAAATAAATGATTGATTTATGTTTCATCTGTTTGATTATTGACTTAGTGTTTTTTTTTTACTTCTGTCTCTATATTTATTTTAGCATCTGTTATATTTAGAAAATTACATAAATATTGAAATTTTCAGCAAACTTTCATTTATAAAAATCTCAACCTAAGAACTTGTAACCAATACTTGTGGATTAGGAAACATTTTTTGATGGCTATAAACATAGGGTGATATTCTCGTCTATCTTTTTTTAGCCAAGTAAGATTTGAAAATGCTTGAGTAAGATCATTTCATATCTTTTCCTCAACAACCATGTCAAACGATGGATCATTATCAGGAGAAACATATTTTTCAATGAGAATTCTTCAGGCATTAAGTTGTTGAATGCTTCTTATGGTTCATCAAAGGATTATCCTTTTGCTATTATTTCTCACAGAGGATCACCTACTTCTTTTTTCATCATTTCAACCAGGTAGTCAAACTTTGCTCTTGAGTTGATTGAACAATCGATCTTCATTTCTCGGTCGACCAGTCCTCGTTCTACCCTGACTGAAACTGTTACTTCTCTTGAACGACCTTATAAAGTGAATGTGAGTTCATTGTCCCCTTGCCTCCCTTAATGGGTTGCTAAGAATATTGAAAATGTTGGCCCTAGTGTTCATGACTTCTCTTCAGGCCATCAGACTTGGAGTCAAAATCAGTAGGCCAATGTTGCTTTGATGACTCGTGTTCTTGAGACTTGTGATCCTATTTCCTATGACAACGTGCAAGGATAACCTAAATGGGAGAAAGTTATGCAAGTTGAGCTAAACTCTCTTTTAAATAATCACACTTGGGATTTAGCTCCTCGACCTCAAGGGAAGAACGTCATGAAACATCGATGGGTTTATAAGAACAAATTTACCTTCGAAGGTGTTGTTGAGCATCATAAAGCTTGTTTTGTTGCAAAATAATTTTCTTAGCAAGAAGGAATTGACTACACTAAGATCTTTTCCCTTGTTACAAAGATGAATTTTGTTTGATTGATTATTTCCCTTGTTGCTCGCTTTGAATGGTGGATCCACCAGATGGATGTTAAAAGTGTATTTCTTCATGGTGACTTATATCAATAAATTTTTATGGAACAACCCCCTATTTTTTTGACAAATTCAAGTATTGTTTGTCGACTACATAAGTCCTTTTACAGTTTGAAACAATCTCCAAGAGCTTGGTATGCAAACATTGACCACATCTTTCTCAATCTCGGATTCAAACATTGTGAATCTAATCACAGTATATATGTATTACATAATAATGGTGATACCTTGATTACCTCTATATATGTTCATGATTTGGTCATAATTAGCAATAATCTTGATCTACTATTTATATTGAAGAGACATATTGTTGACAACTGTGATATCAAAGGTCTTGGTACTCTCCATTAATTTCTTGGTCTTCAAGTGTTACCTCTATTTAATGGTTTGTTCCTCTCTCATTCTAAATATATTTTGGATCTATTGAACCATTTTAAGATGGCCAACTGTTAGTCGCGTGCTACCCCTTTTCAGTCTAGGATTAAGCTGACGAAAGATTGTCAATCTCYYTTRACAATTGGTCGATAWCCTTATTTTTCTAACTCACAACCAAGCTRATATTTCCTTTTCTATTATAATTTAGTGTGGTTTYTCAATTCAAGTAGGATCCCCACACCAGTCGCTAGAAAGTTTCACAATGAATTATTTGTTASATCAAGCGTACCTCTCATCTTAGTATCAAGTATTGTTGTAGATCATATATGTTACTCAGCTTTACCGAMTCYGATTGGTCAGGAAATATTGATGATTGAAAGTCCACTTCTGGCTATGTGTTTCACTTTAGCACTAGAGTCTAGACCCCTAGTTTGGTTGTGTAAGAAAACAAAGGTACTCTCTMTATTGACTATGGAAGTTGAGTATCATGGTGTTGTYAATGCATGTACAGAGACTRTTTGGATTCGCTAGCTCTTGGGTGAATTTGGATTTCTTGTTTAGGCCTCAAGTGTTATCAATTGTGACAATCAGAGTATAATTTAGGTTGTTGATAAAGTTGTTTCCCACAGTAAACTGAAGCATGTTGAACTTCATGCTCACTACTGGAGACAGTTGATTCAAGAGAAGGTTGTCACTCTTATCTATTGCAAAATCAATTATCAGACAGCTATTATATTTACAAAATCGTTGTCCAAATCTAAGTTTGTTAAGCTACGCAATATGCTCGAGCTTTAGGCAGCTGCAATTATGGGGGGGTGTCCTACTGACGTAATTTCACCTCCTAAACCTCCATCATGTGTCGATGGGGGGGTGTTGGAACCTTAGGTTCTGATGGTTCATCACACCTTTATTGGAGATAGTTGGTCGAGTCACTGACTAACAGACAGTCACTCGAACAATCAATTAATAGATAGTCATTCGAGTGATGGAAAAAGAGTTAGAGACAGTCGGTCAAGCGGTCGACTAGCAACTAGGGATAGTCGGACAATGGATCGACCAGCTGAGCAATAAACTACGTGTTGGACGCCCGAATGGTCGATTTGACTAGGAAAGTCGACTAGCGAATGAGACAATACGAGTTTAATAGAAACAGTTACAACCACCGACCATTATTTATGGACCAAATCTTCCCCATTTCAACGAAATTGGTTAGATCGAAAGACTATAAATAAAGGAGCTCATGGGTTGATAATCTGTGAAAAAATATGTGTTCAATGATTCATTGTGATGTTCTAATCATAATGCATTGTGCTTAAGTGTTGAAAGGGTGTCTTTAGACACCACCGATCTTCTTGAAGTATTATTCCTTCTTTTATTTTTGCATATTATGTTTTGTTCTTCTCAAGGTTACCCCCAATCCCAACACTAAGGAGGCTCGATCGTGCCCTTAGCCATACTGCTCAACTATTAAGGTACTAGAGAGTGGTCTCCCGTAGTGTTGTTCTCAGTGTACTATAGCAACAAGATGGACAGTTATCTTATCTAAATTTGGTTTCAAGTATACCTAGGGAACTTCCTATATACCTAAAGGTATGTGGAAGTGAGATTATGCATGCAGGTATTGTCTAATGTGGTTCTACTCGAAGGGGTACCAATAGGGGTTATAGGGGTTTCCAACAAGGCAAGGTGAAACCATGTGTAGTTACATGTATTCTTCCTCTATCACAGTTTTATCCATTGAACAATAGATTATTGTGTTATTTAAATATGTTGGAACATGTATGTAATTTTGTTTTTGAATGATCTTGCTAACCCAAGAAAAAACTCTTTAAAATCACAAGAAAACAACTTGTGCAAGAGAGATTTATGAGGATGAAAATGTAAAATTTAACTTCTTTGATTGGCTATATGAACCAAATTAAGAAACTCCACACCTTCTCTACATATTTGGCACCGATGAAGATATCACAATCAAAAGTTGTGCCAATTGGAAGTTATGTACCTTTCAAACCCTAATTTGGAGACTATCGGGATGATTTACCTTTGTCCCAGTATATATTTGAAATTTGAATTCTTCTGAGTCTGAAATTTTGGCCTACAGTACTTTGATATGACTTCATAAACTCCTAAAAATTCCATAGTCTAAACCTTCAATGTTAAAAAGTTATAGCAAAAATACTAAAATGACTTGTTTAAGACTTATTTCATGATTAGTAAAAAATCCCAACTTCCACTAGATATATATCATAAATTATAATGATTAAAAATCTGAAAAAGTTTCCACGTGTAAATTGATCTGTTTTCTTAGGATTCTAAAAACTTTAGAGTCTGAAACTTCATCGAAATTTTTTTATAGCGGAAATAAATAGTTGACTTGTTTGAGACTAGTTTCAGGACTAGTCACAAACCCTAACTTCCACATAAGATATATCTGAAACTATAACGAACTAGAACATAAAATCTTGACTAGAAGTAATTCACTATGTCTCCTTAGTCTCCTCAAAATTGCAATGTTTGAATCATTCTATAAAAAATGTTATAGAAAAAATACCAAAATGTCTGGGTTGAAGGAGTGAAACCTTTGGATTGTATGCTAAGATTCCAAATGTTATGAACCAAATGCCAAAATAATCAATTAATACAATCCACTTCAAGGGGGGAACCTGCTTTTACAATATATCCAATTCATAAGACAAGATTATATGCTTGTAAAAATTATTCGCATTTATCATAAATAGGAGATAAAGTGAGCATGATGTAACCTACCACTAAGTTGACCTAATCATAACTAATAAAATAATAATAAATGAGTTTTAAAGCCTTAACATAGGGCCTTACGGCCCTTAACAAAAGTTTACATGTTGAATTAAAGAAGT
>JASDQU010308298.1:29245-44423 GCA_032191745.1 Picea mariana
ATGGTACAGGTTGATTACAGGTTGGTGCATGGTTGATGCACTTGTTTATGGTACAGGTTGATTACAGGTTGATGCATGGTTGATGCATGGTTCAGATTTATTGGTACAGGTTTACAGTGGTATATCTCACAGTGATAGTGTGATAGTGGTTCCATCATTATACTTCTACTTCAGGGTGGCAGGATGGGGCAAGGACAGGTGGTTGTAGCCACCTTCCGGTTGTAGCTGGAGAATATTGGGGGTTGTAGCCTCCTTTTGGTTGAAGCCAGAGATTTGGGGAGTTGGAGCTTCCCTCAGGTTGTAGCCTGAGAAACTAGGGGGTTGGAGCCTCTTTCCAGTTGTAGCTAGAAAACAAAGGAAGTTGGTGCTCCCAATGAATGTAATTCTTCAAGACATATAAGAAAAAGAATTTCGTGGTTTTCTCCCGATTTGGGTTTCCACGTAAAACACTAGTGTACTGTGTATGTGTGTGATTGTTTATTTATCACTGCTCATTATTGGATAATAATTCTTCATTGATATAACATTTGAAGAAAAAGGATTATAATTACGTTATTACTGATTCACCTCCCCTCTCAGTAATCCAACAATATTAACATTATAAAAACTAAGCATAATGGATCTATTAATTTTAATCTCCAATTCCCAAATAGAGATGAAAGCATACCCAAGAAAACAAATCATTGAACTTTACCTTTTAACACATGATCTATTTTGCAACATTATCATATGCATTTAAAAATTGTTTTGGATTATAGATGATTGTTGAAGGACAATGTACTTTGTACCATTATCAAAATCGATGCACTAAATTTATTTTTCATGTAACATTGTTGAAATCAATGCACTTGATCATTTTGCAATAGATAATTGTTGAAATCAATGCATTGGATCATTTTGCAATAGATAATTGATATCATTTTGTAATAGATAATTGCTGAAATCAATGCATTAGATCATTTTTCCATGTATCACTACAAAAATCAATGAAATAGATAATTTTGCATTATATCACTATTGAAATGTTTATATCAAGTCATTTTGTATCATATCATTACTTCAATCAATTTATTGTATCTATTTTAACATTAAAACAATGAAATCGAATGATGAAAGAAAGTGGCCAAGGTTTATTGATTTCTTTTTGTCATGTCATTGTTGAAACCAATGCAACACGGTATGTTATACTATATAAGTATTGAAATCAATGCAACTAAACTTGTTAAACATATGTATCATTATCTAAAGTATTTTTCATTATATTATTATTGAAATCAATGCATCTAAATGTTCTACACCATATAATATCTTTATATAATATCTTTAATAGTAAAAAATCTGATGCAAAACAAAATTCAAATTTACTTACCATTTGGGTCCCTCTCTTTTGTAGATATTATGCAAATTTGGTTATCATTTGGGCCCTCTCCTTTGAATATATGGTGCAAATGTGCTTATATCTTCCATTTTCTCTTGTCTCTCTTTAATTACGTGATACAGAGGGATGGGTTAGAGATTTATTTCAATCCAGCGAATCCCATGGCACTCAGAGAGTATAATGAATATGCCCACCAAACAATGATGAAATAAATAAATGTGTGTAGTCCTCTCTCTTTTCACTTTCACGATAGTTAAGGCACATGGAAAAAAAAGGCTTACATTAATGATACCTTCCTTTTAGTTCATGGAAAGATACCTTCCTTTTAGTTCATGGCAAGATGCGTATTAATGCATTACTTGTTTATACTTGAATTCTATAACCATTTATGGAAAAACTAGTAGATTTGTTTCCATAAAATAAAAAAAAGTCTACATGGTATAATTAACTCCTTAAAAAACATATGAAAAACTAGTAGATATGTTTCCATAAAAAAAAAACCTACATGGGATAATTAATTAATTAAAAAACATAAGAGTAAGGGTTTCCCATGCCTTTAACTTCTCACTTTGATAGTTTGAAGGGATAAGGACCATTTACACAACAATTCAGTTGAAGTGATAAGGATCATTATTGAGTGTAAATTGTTTTTCGGTTGATTAAGATGTATGGAGTTTATAATGGTTAATTATATTAGTTTTGTAGAAGTAGAATAATTTCCAATTAATAATTTTTTTTCGATTGGGATGTAATATTTTTATTCTAGTTTTTGGAACATTTTATTTCTAATTTTACTGTGAAATCCTTGAATCCACATGCTTTATAAGTCTTAATTTCATTTTGACAAAAAATTTAAAGGATTAAGCATAAAAAAAGAGGAATTCCTACTATTATAATCTACACAAGATAATTATAATGGTAAGATCACTTAGAGCTCCACTAGTTCATCAAGAAGGGAAGGGTGGTGATATTTCTCATTAGGGTTTCATTTCTATGAAGGATGTAGTATGTTTTACATGATGAAATGACACTAGGATCTCCATGAGTTGGTATAAAGGGAATAGTGGTGATATTTCTCACGGGGGTTTAATTTCTCTTAATAGTGTGACCTTATGAACTAATAGGACCATCATAGTTGTTAACTCAAGTCATAAGTGGTATTTTCTATGCAATGCAATACATCCTAATTTTTTGCAAGTGGTTAATGCTTGACACTTAAGTACAAGGAAACATCTTGTGCATATAACTTGAGTTGAATTTTGATAGTGCATCCAAAAGGAACAAGGCCAATACAAGTTAAGGTGGTATGATAAAGGATAACAAATGAATCTACTTTTTATTACATCTAAAAGTTTTCATAGATTGCAAATCTCAAATTTCATGTGTCAATGAGATGATATCATTGACATTTACATTGATGATTAACACTAACTTCAATATGTGTTAGGTCATATTTTTTCTAAGACATCTATCTCAATGATTCAATAATTAGAAATATAGAACAATCAATTAAGCAATTGATGTATTGAACTATTTTTAGGAACAAAGTCTAGTTTTAGTGCAAGGAATTCAAGTATTTTATTTTCTTGGAACGAACAACCAACTTATAACATGACAGGGCCAAGAAATCTTAGTGCTACTGATGTGTAGGGAGGTCCCACATCGAAAACATGATGGATCTATGATCCGGATTATACTAAGAATGAAATAAGATACAAACAAAAATATAGCAGAGAACATAGAATTACAATGAAACCCAACTTCTATTAATGAATAATAGAATACTATATAGAACACAAATTGGCTAGAATGGTAGTAGCTTATCTCTGAAGAGAAAGAGATGTCAGCTATGCTCGTTCACAATAAGCATTACATCATAGTCCATTGCATGCTCAAAGCACCTCATTCACCTTGATTATATATGACAGAGTGAGAGGACAATAATTCCCATGATGCATGTGGGATAAATTGGTCTATGTTTACAAAATGACACAGGCAAGTAAAACACTATGAATTCTGGAGAGGTCACCCATTCCAATACTACTCTATCCCAAGCACACTTAATTGTAGATTTATGATGGGATCCAATGCACTAATGTTATAGGCATCTACATAAAACCACTAGGAAATCATTAGTAATTACATGATGGTTTTAATTAACAAATGCAAATGGCATTACATTACATTCCCCATCAAAAGAGTGAATATCATGGTTCATCAAAACCATGGTCTCGAAAAATTGATTCATTTGAAAAAGGCAGATGGCCACCGAGATCCACCTAGATCAATCTCCTTCAATTCCCATAGTTTGTGGTTGCACCAACAATTTTTCATAATGGAAAACTTCTATTGAGATTCCTTAGTTTTTAAACATGGCATTGTTTAAGAAAATGTAGAATTTATATTTGAAGGTAAAACTATGGCTATAGAAAGGTTGCCACTCACACTTGCAGGAAGCCTAATGCTTCCACTCCTAACCTCACTCATCCTACAAGGTTAAAACCTAAGCAATTCGATGAAAGAAGAGGAAATGTACCATGTTTCAATCGTGACAAGTAGTATAATAATTAGGGGCATATGTGTGGTGATAATAAATTACTTTACACAGATTGGGAAGAACAAGGATAATAAGAGTTAAAACCTTCTCAATATATAAAACTAGATGAGACTAATCCAACCATATCCTATCATGCTTTGGTTGGAATTTTCAATCCTCAAACTCTCAACATGGAAGGATATAGAAAGAAAACAAAGGCACAATTTTGATTGATTGTGGAAGGACCCATAATTCAATTAACCACAAATTAGCCAAACTTCTCAATATCTTTATATATCCAACATAATAGTTCCAAGTAATGATTGCAAATGGAGGTAACATATTTATTCTCTAGGGATGTACCATAGTATTAAGGTCACTATAGGGGATTATTTCTTAGACAACCCAATGCTTGTAATCCAAATAAGTGGCATTGATGTGGTCTTATGGTTCCAAGGGTTAAAATCATTGGGAACCATGGCTATGAATTCATGAAAATTTCATAATATTTTTATGGAAAGAAAGGAAATTGAACTTAGAGCTGGTATGCAAGGGAAACCATGCAAATTAATAATCTCCAGCAACATGAAAAAACCATTAAAAACGGAACACACAATAACAATTGCACAATTTTTCTCAATATATGTTCTAATTTCCAATCCCTTTGTTCCCTTGGATATCCAAAGAGTTATCAACAATAATTTCAAGGTATTTGCTGAGGTGCCCAAAGGTGTTCCTCTCACTTGAGAGCATGATCACACTATTGAACTCATCCATAGAATCCTTCCTCCTAACAATTGACCTTATTGATATCCCTATTCTTAAAAGAGTGAGATTGAGCATATTGTTCAAGAAATTCTAGAGGTTGGAATAATTTTACCTATCCAAAGTTCTTTCTCTTCATAGGTGGTGTTTTTTTATAAAACATATTCTTCACAACATGTGTCCAAAATAAAGAGAACTCAACTAGATCACTATTAAAGATAAGTTTCCTAGTCCCCACATTAATGTATTGTTATATGAATTGCATAGATAATTTTTCCTAACTAAGTTGGATCTCAATTTTGAATATTATCAGATCATAATGAGGGAATAAGAAATCCCCAAAACAACCTTTAGAACACATTGAGGTATTTATGAGTTTCCAGTGATTCCTTTTGGGATTAATAATGCACCTTTCACATTTCAAATCTTAATGAATTCCATTTTCAATCCCTTCCTCAAAAAAAATTGTGTATATATTTTTTGATGATATACTAATTTACAACAGAGCTTGGGAAGTGCATGTAGTAATTGTTAGAAAGTAGCTTAGTTAGGATCTCAATTTTGATAATATTCAAAATTGAGATCCTAACTAAGCTAGATCTCAATTTTGAATATTATCAGATCAGAATGAGGGAATAATAAATCCCCAAAACAAACTTTAGAACACATGAAGGTAATTATGAGTTTCCAGTGATGCATTTTGGGATTAATAATGCACCTTTCACATTTCAAATCTTAATGAATTCCATTTTCAATCCCTTCCTCAAAACAATTTGTATATATTTTTTGATGATATACTAATTTACAACAAAGCTTGGGAAGTGCATGTAGTAACTGTTAGAAAGTAATAGATGTGCTTGTTTAACCATAGACAATATAACAATATTGTCACCCAACCATAGGCTGAAGCCACCCCCGAGAACCTTAACCTTGACATAGAATGATTCCGGAAGAAAACCAATAGCCAACCAAGGCTAATGCACCAAGAAAGATTGATCAAAAATTCCAACCATAACCAATAGAAAGTCTGAGCCTAAGACAAGAATATAGATTGCAATGGCTGTCGACAGTAGCTACTCTCCAGACTTGCTGACTTGCCCAGTTTCTGGAGTGCGCACTTCTTCACTACTGAAATTTTGAGTTGTGTGTACAAAATGAGGTCTGGCTACTTGTATTTATATTGTTTTCCTGAGCTGTCTAGGCTGACTTCTCATTCTGGAGGCTAAATTCTTAATATTTAATATTTCCTTGGGCCGACTTGTCTTGTAGGGTTAAGTTTAATGCTTTAGGGTTTCTTCTTGCTTCCCGAAATATTCTATTCTCATCAGGGTTAGATGTGGAGGTAAATACCTCCCACATATACCATAATATCAAAACTCCCTCCTAGATATGGAGGTATTGAAGGCAATGGTCTTGAGCACAAACATACCATTCAACAGGTAGCATCATCATAGTCGTATAGACTATCTCATGATTAGATCACGAGCACCATTATCATTGTCATGTGATAGTGTCAACTGCATCATCTCTAGAATCAATACTCCATCTGAGTAATCAGGCATGATGCTGAATAAGTCACTCACTCCATAGAGTTATACAAGGACCATTCTTCTAATATGGACATACGTCCTAGAATAATGAATATCCCAACAAATGCTAAAATCTATGCCATGGACTACAAATACCATTCCTATAGGAGCGTCAATCTAGGATTATTTTCTAATCAAGTCATAGAGATCTATCTCAACCTATATGCCTTAGAAAATATAAAAAAAACTGATACTCTACATGGTAATCAGAACAATGTCATTCAATAGAACACAACTGTATCTATCCATAGTAGTACACAACTACAATTCAGTGGTACACTACCACACCAAGTAACACGCAACTACTTAATCAGTGACACATAGTCACAACTAGTGGAGTACATCCACCATAGTAGCATACATCTATTGTCCAGAGACATACAGTCTCCATAGAAATCATATCATCTGATATCAACCTGTACAGAAAAACAATATCATGATATAAATTGAGTCATCTGAGCCATTCTTCCACTCACATCTGTGATATATGGAAGAGAATCTTCCCTCAGAAGGTAAAACATCAGCCATGAGCTATCTAGACAATTATTCTCAAGCATAGAAGAATAATTGTCCTGATTTCTGAGCCTAGACCATTCACCTAACTAGGCCATTCCTCCAACACTAAACAAAGTGAAACTTGGAGAGAATGAGTCTGCCCTAGGGAATGCCTATCCCTGATTGTTGAACCTAGACCATTCACCTAACTGGGCCATTCCTATGGCACTAAACAAAGTGCAACCTAGAGAGAATGAGTCTTCCCTAGGGAATGACTGTCCGAACCATTTCCTAAGGAAATGATTGTCCTACACCAACCTCCAAAATGGAATATTCTTAGAAACTTCTCACAACTATGAACTTCGAAGGAATGACTGCCTAGGAAGGTGGACCATTCTACTTTACCACTACTAAGAGTGACTGTCAAGAAGAAAGATTTTCCTAGACCATTCCCCCACATTGGCCACAAGGGGAATCATTTTCTCTGATACATCAACAATCTATCGAATCATTTTCATTACAAAAATGATCGTCCGATATGGACCATTTTTCGAACTGGAAAATGTCTGTCCGTCAAAAATCTCAAACCACTTTTCAAACTGGAAAGGAACTGCTCATCCTGGACCATTTTTCAAACTGAAAAATGATTGTCGATAAATCAATAACACATCAGTGGTCTCTCCCAACCTCAGAGTAATCTCTTCCCTTTTTAATAAGGAAGTCGTCTCCATGAGCTCCATCTTGTTTCTTGAGTACACAAACTTTTTCATCTTGGACTGAGGCTTTGTCAAAATATCTGCTATCTGCTCATCTATGGAGATATATTGCAGAACCACTTCTCTTTTCTAGACCTCATCACGGAGAATGTAATTCTTGATATCAATGTACTTCGGTCTTTCTAGAACACTAGTTTTCTATAAAGGCTTCATATATCTCTTGATCATTACAGTATATCATGGTTGGATTCAACTCTTTTTGTTTCCTACTAGCTCATGACATCATGCCAAGGCTCAAACTAGAACATATCCAAGTGGAACTTCTTTTGTCATCATGATAGTTTGTCATGGATTAGCAATCCATTATCTTGGACTTCTGAGTAACCATTCTGATACAATATCTATGTTATAGAAAATTTTCACCACGCTTCTGTTGTGCATTGGAAGCTCTGCACCAAGTTGTCTTCTTTCATCTGCATAAAAGAGTCTCTTTCTGGTATACCTCAAAAACCTTGAGGTTTCTCTACATACGCTTCTTTCTTCAATTACTTTGTTGAGGAGAACAATCCTTACATTCATATGATGTAAACTCCAACCCATATATATTGCAGGAGATATAATGGCTCAGGTAGAGGTATGTCTGGTTACTGGAACAAGCTATCATCATAGTCTTCTCCCTCCATCTATGAGAGCCTTTAGTTCTGGATCTGGCAATGCTTCTATTCATAAGTCTTCGATACACTTTTCTTCATCACAACTTCCATTTCCTCTGCTTGATTTCCTCTAGTGGGTTCAGACCAAGATGGTAGTCTTGTGATTCTCGATATAATGACTGGTTGTTCTGGATTTTCTTTCTCTCTTGTAATCTTCATGTTCTTCCTCATATTTCTCTTTAGCTCTTGGGTCCATGGATTTTTCTCTAGATTCCATGCCATGAATATTCCAAATTATTTCTTTTCATCATAGGATCATGGATGTGGATGGAAAATCGAGGATACTTTAAGGCTTTTTTTCGAAGAAGATTTCTTCTAAAGTCAAACTAAACACGTGCTACTTTTTATGGATGCTACCATTGATGTGAACATGTATAGATACTTCATAATCCTTAATGTATCATATTATTTAGGATTAGCTCCCTCCTAATCCTTGCTTCATGCATGAATGCATTATCTTCTTCTGGAATTATATAATTGGCTCCCTCCATCTAGGAGAGTCCATGCTTCCATTTGTATCCTTATTTCCTTCTACAAAGTGTCACAAGTCTTTTTCCAATTTCCTTTGGTTGCTGACTTCTTTTTTCTTTTACTTCTTCCATGCTTCTTTAAGTTTGATTATGATTTCATCTTATCTTACAGTTGTTACTTATGTTAATAGCTTCCACAAGAATTGTTACCAAGGATTGTCAATGTACTTCATCTTTTCATGTGTATTGCTTGACTTGTAGTCATCGTGATGACAATCCTTATCTTGTTATTCTTCCATAGGTATTGTTTCTCTTTAAGAATCTTATATTCTAAGAAATAGATATGCAAGATATGTATAGAAACTATGTAAACAGGGTATGTACAAGAATAATGAAGAATATTGTTACCTTGTCTTAGAAGAAGAAGTTTGTTTTATCCTGCTTGGACTTCTTTGAGGGTTCCCTTTCTTTGATAACTGATGCTTCATGTGTTTCCTTCCTTTTCTTTAAATTGGGACAATGATTCTTGTAGTGACCATATTTTCGATAGTTGAAGCAATGTATTTTTGACATATCTTTCTCTTGATTTAGTTTCTTCCTTGAGACAAACTTCTTTTTATTCCTGAAATTATTGAACCTTGTTGTGAAGGCCTGATCATCGTATTTATTTTGGGGTTTCTCTTTTTCACTAATCCTTGATTATTATTGTGCACAACAGGTCCAATATTCTTCAAATGTGGGATACTCCTTCCTTGTGTTCATGCTTGCGACAAATGAATCCCATGTCTTGGGAAGACCACTGAGTATTATATTTACCAGTTCCTTCTCTGAAATGATTTCTTCAATAGCTTGTAGTTGATCTCTTAACTATGATATTCTCACAAGGTATGATGTTATTCTTTCATCATCATTCATTTTCATGTCACGGAGCTCATTCTTCAGACTCATTACTTGTCCAATGTTTCTGACTGAGAAGAGGTTTGTTAGGGCATTGTACATCTTCTTAGATGAGTCAAGATGGGAGATGTAGGGTATCAAGTGATATTTTATAGAGTCCACTATGATACTCATGGAATTGATGTCATTGTCTTTGAACTTCTCCATAATTGCAACCTTCTGAGGTTCCTTCTCTTTTCCTTCTTTGAACTATGGTTCCATGATCTTTCCTTTCACAATGTCCAACACTTTATTCTTGGAAAGGATGAGGTCAATCCTTGTATTACATGCTCTAAAGTTAGAATTCCCTTCTAATTTGTTTTTTGACTTCATAGAGTATGTCATAATTGATTTGACTTGATCAACCCTTGATTTTGACCAAAAAATCAAACTTGACATCTTAGCTTGCTGAGAGTACCAAGAGATGCGCTAGGGTAGGGCGCACTAGGATATCCATAAATTAGGTCAATCTATTCACTTAAGGTGCCTCAACGAGATGGTTATGCTTTCATTGTTGTAGCAAAAACTGGCTGCAAATGCAACTGTAACTGAACAAATCCTCCCAATGTATCTTCCAGAGGTTAGACTGTTCGAAGATAGTGTGGGCCCATAAACTGTTAGAAATAAATAGATCTGCTCGTTTAACCATATACAATATAACAATATTGTCACCTAACCATAGGCCAAAGCCACCCTCGAGCACCTTAACCTTGACAGAGAATGATTCTAAAAGAAAACCAATAGCCAACCAAGGCTAATGCACCAAGAAACACTGCTCAGAAAGTCCAACCATAACCAATAGAAAGTTCAAGCCTAAACCAAGAATACAGATTGCAATGGTTGCCGACAACAGTTACTCTCCAGAATTGTGCACTTGCCCAGTTTCTACAGTGCACACTTCTTCACTGCTTATATTTCGAGCTGTGTGTACAAAATGAGGTCAGGCTACTTGTATTTATTCTATTTTTGTAACGTCCCCGACCATCAACCCCATGGTCGAGCCAATGCTACTACATGGAAAATACTCCTGTAACATATTATGCATTCTAATGAATTTAAAATGCTTAATTACAGTTAAACATAGAGTTACTGCTAGCATTTCATAATTAAGGGAAATAACAATAATTCATATACACCATGAAATATGTATAATCATTTCAAGAATCATAGGTATGCAATTTGATTAATTACAGAATTACAAAACATAGTGACACTTATCTTTGAAACTGTCACATGCCACCAACTGCGTGTAGACCTTCCACGAACCTCCCAGCCTTTGACTGCGCTGCTCATCACTCTCAGTATTACGTGACCCATGAGCTGGGACTAAGCTTCACCAAGAAAGGAATCCTAGGTTGGGAAGGGTTTACAGGAAGACACACAGTAAAAGAGGGAGGATTCTCTCCCAGGAGCCACTTATGCCTACTACTCACAAACTCTCCTTCCCCACATGCCTGTCCCACCCCAAGAGTATACACCTTCACTATCACGTAGACATTCTTTCGACTACTAACCTCCCTTTCCTTTGGCTTCAACAATAGACCGGACCATAAATCTTCGTGCTCTGAGGCATCTACAGGGCCCCTTCCAGGAACTCTCTCCTTCCTCTGTGCACTCTCACCCGGAGAGAGTCACTCATAGGCCTGCCCTCCTGTTTATTCCACTACAAATACCTCTCTCACCTCGAGAGGGTGTTTCACACAGGTCACACACCCACAACATAGAAAATACATAGAAACCTCAGGGTTTCCTAGAATACAGTAACCCAACCCTTTAGCTCCAATTCAGATTGGTAGGGTGGACAAACGGATCACATGAAACACAATAGTAACGACCCAGCCCATGAGGTTTACCATGGTTTTTAGATAGAAGTTCACCTTGTTATCCAACGAAGAGGTCACACCTCTCTTCTCGATAGAGGAAAGACAAAATGAGGAGCGAAACCCCTCCCTGGATGACTTATGAAGTTCTTAACTGCATGTGCCTGGGCCGACACATGTTGCCCATGAAGTTTCATGCACTCCATCAGCTGGCGTGTGCTTTGGTCACACGTTTCCCCTTCCATGGATTTAGGATAAAGAAAGACATGTTTCACACATCTTTAGAATAATAATTTAATATTATTCTCAAGGGTTTAAGCCCCCTCATCTTAGCCCCTCTTCCAACCCCTTCGGCCCCCCTTTCTCCCTCACCCATGTTGTGGAAGATTATTCCCCCATCACTCTTTCTTCGTGGTCAATCGCACGTAATGAAATTTATATTTTATTAACATTCTGCATGACTACATATACAAAAAAAATTAGTCTCCTGGATTTTGATACTTAGGCTCTCTGGCCTAATACATACATAACCCTCTTAGCTTATCAAAACTAGGCTCACCAGCCTAATAAACTTGAATTACAATTCACACACAATATTTACAATTCATAGACATGATTTACAACATGGATCATCCTTGGGGACATTACAATCCCCTCCCCTTATTTTTGCACTGTCCTCAATGCAACTTTACACTGCATCTGCAAGATTTTCATTTTTTTCAAAAAGATGAGGGTATTCTACCTGCATAGCATCTTCATGTTCCCATGTTTCATCCTCGGGACCATACCAGGTCCACTGGACCTTTACAAGTCCTATGGATCGATTCCGGAGCTGTTTTTTTTTTTCCGGTCCAATATGCACACAGAATGCACTTGCATGACACCTTCTTGTTCCACCTGAATCACATTCCAATCGATTACATGATTAGCATAGGGTATATATTTATTAAGCAATGAAACATGAAACACATTATGTACAATCATGGATGCAGGTAATGCAAGCATATATGCAACTGGCCCAATCCTTTCTAGGATTTCAAATGGCCCACAAAATCTGGCTGCCAACTTGGCACAGTTTCCCAGTTTCAGGGAACTCCTGTTAGCTTTCACTTTCAAGAAAACATGATCACCCACTTTGAACTCTCTGTGGGTTCTGTTCTTATCAGCATAACGTTTCTTCCTGTCTTGGGCATATTTCAAATTTTGCTTAACTTTTATCATCTGTTCTTCAATTTCCTTGAGCAATTCTGGCTCAACTACTGCTCTGTCAACTGGATTATCCCAACTCACTGGAGTATTTCACTTTCTACCATAAAGCACTTCAAATGGGCTCATCTTCAATGATGCTTGATACCCATTGTTGTAAGCGAATTCTACCAAGTGCAGGTAGTCTTCCCATTTCGATGGTTTGTCCATCACATACATTCTCAGTATGTCTTCTATCACTCCATTCACCCTCTCTATCTATTCATCAGAATCAGGATGATAAGTTGTACTAAAGTTCAAATTCATTCTGAATCCTTTGAGAAATCCTTTCCATAAATTTGAGGTGAATTTCGGGTCTCTGTCGGACATAATCGTTTAGGGAATTTCGTGCAATCATGCAACTTCCTTCATGAAAATATAAACAACATATGTTGCCTTGTGAGTAGTTTTTAGTGGAATTAAATGGGTAGATTTTGTAATCTTGTCCACCACCACCATGATCTAATCATGTAGCTTGCTTGTTCTAGGAAATCTCATAATAAAATCCATTTTCACCACTTCCCACTTCCATTTAGGAATGGGCAAAGGTTGCAACAACCCTATTGGATGCCTATGCTTAGATTTAACTTTCTAGCACTCTATACATCTAGCGATGTATTCAACGATCTCTCTCTTCATACCTGGCCAAAATTAATGGCTCTTGTCCACTGCCATGGTTTTCTAATATCCAGGGTGCCCTGCGTAAGGTACATTATGCATCTCCTATAGAATTATCTGTTTCAAGTCCTGGATGTTGGGTACACATTTTTTTTTCTTGTGCAACAATAGTCCATCTATTCCCAATTTATAAATATCCACCTTTTGTGGCATCATACCCCGCTATAACTTTTCTACCAATTCTCTGTATTTTAGATCTACATTTGAAGCCTCCATAATTCTTCTTTTAATATCAATATTATACATGCTAATGGTTGTAGCATGTAGTTCATGCACCCTCCTGCTGAGTGCATCCGCCACTTTATTCTCATTCCCTTTGATATGCTTGATATCAAAGTCGTATTCACACAGAAACTCCAGCCACCTACTCTGCCTAGCGTTTAGGGTGGGTTGGTCAAACAAGTATCTCAGACCATTGTGGTATGTTCTTAGTTCAAATCTCCTCCCCATGAGGCAATCTCTCCATTTCTTCAGAGCGTGAATGATTTCTACCAACTCCAAATTGTGAGCAGCATAATTCTTCTTGTGTTCCTTTAACTTCCTGGATTCATAACAAATTACAAATCCATTCTGACTAAGGACTCCTCCCAGTCCTTCTTTGCATGCATCTGTGCACACCACAAAGTCTTCGTTTGGATCTGCAATCCTCAAGATTAGGGCACTGGTAACAGTTTCTTCAATTGCTGAAATATTTTCTCACAATCCTCTGTCCACTGATACTTCTTCTCCTTCCTTTGTAAGGAAGTGATAGGGTGGGATATCCTCGAGAACCCTTTAATAAACCTTATGTAATAACCAACCAATCCCATGAAGGATCTAACTTCCGCTAGATTATTTAGCGTTGACCATTCTCTAATGGCCTCAATCTTCTCAGGGTCTACAACTATCCCATCCTTGGAGATAATATGCCCCAACTAATGGATTCGCTCCTGATAAAATGAGCACTTTCTCAGCTTGGGATACAGTTGATGCCCTCTTAGCACCTGCAACACCATCCTCAAATGTTTCTCATGTTCTTCTTCCAACTTGAAATACACCAAGATGTCATCCAGGAAGACTATGGAAAAATTGTCTAGATAGTCCCTGAATACTCCATTCATCAAGCACATAAAAATAGTGGGTTTGTTTGACAATCCAAATGACACCACTGTGAAATTGTAATGACCAAACCTTGTTCTAAAGGTGGTCTTGTTGATGTCTTCATATTTTATCCTTACCTGGTGATATCCCGATCTTAGATCTATCTTCGAAAAGATCTTTACATCCTTCAATTGATCGAAGAGGTCATCAGTCCTTGGCAGAGGATACTTGTTCTTTACCGTTACCTTGTTCAACTACCTGAAATTGATGCACAATCTCAGTGTTCTTTCCTTCTTATTTACAAATAGGACCAGGGCACCCCAAGGTGACACGCTTGGGCATATGTACCCTTTCTTCAAAATATCTTCAAGATACAATTGCAACTCTTTCAACTCTGACGTACTCATCTGGTATGGAGCCTTTGATACTGGAGCTTCTCCAGGCATCAAGTTCATAGAGAAATCGATATCCCTTTTTAGAGGTAGTCCAAGTACTTCCTGGAGTACATCTTCGAATTCTTTTAATACTTCATACTCTTCGATACTTGACACCTTGTCCTTAGTTGTTTCCCCTACATGGGTTTCAAATAATTGACAACCCTTTCTGTATCACTTCTTCAGTTGCATCATTGAGATTTCCTTGATAGCTATATCTCTGGGAATCCCTTGGATGACTCTCTGATTCCCTTATTCATATAAGCAAGTGAATGACTTATTTCAGTAGTCTAAGATGGCATGGTGTTGGTCCAACTAGTCCA
>JASDQU010308298.1:44443-74562 GCA_032191745.1 Picea mariana
TCACTTCTTCAGTTGCATCATTGAGATTTCCTTGATAGCTATATCTCTGGGAATCCCTTGGATGACTCTCTGATTCCCTTATTCATATAAGCAAGTGAATGACTTATTTCAGTAGTCTAAGATGGCATGGTGTTGGTCCAACTAGTCCATCCCAATTAAACAGTCATAAGAACCTAAAGGCAGAATGTTCAGTTCAACCTTCGTGTTCATTCCATTCATGTCCACTAGACAGGAATTAACCAATTCTGTAACTCTTCTCTTGGTTCCTGTGGCTAGCCGCACTAACTAAGACTTTTCATGTTTTCTTCTCGAAAAATGAAGACTTTCCACCACTCTAGGATCTATATAACTATGGCTAGCCCCTGAATCAATTAAAAGAATAAAGGTATGGTTGTTGATCATACCTTCCACTTCAATCATGTGCGACTGATACTCAAATTTATTATGGTCCAGGGTTGCATAGATCCTTGGCATCCTACTGCCCATGTCCTCCACTATTTCAACTTGCTAAAAATTGTGGATTTCTCTCGCTTTATCATTTTTGTGGGGTCAATCTTTGTACCTATGGTTTCCTTTACAACCCCAACACTCCATAGGTTTCTTCCTTGGAAATTTCCACCCACTTCTGCCTTTCTAGGCTCTCTAAAAGATGGTTGTCCCAAAGAACTATTTCTGAAAAAGGTAGGCTTGTTTCCCTTCTGCTTCTGCTCCTTCTTGAACTTCTTCTTGTCTTCCCAAGCCTTCTGGAAGGTAGGCTTTTCTCTCTGTTGTTCATATAAACATTTCTCTCTTCTTATTGTTTCTTCTATAGTCTTAGGATCATCGTATTGGATATTGTCACCAATAGAAGGTGGTAATCCACTTAGATACATATGAATATTGACAGTCTCCTTGATGAACGAAACCTACTTCAATAATTCCAAAAAATTTCGTTCATATTCATCAATGGTCATGCTACCCAGTTTGAGTTCAAAGAACTCTTTCATCTTTCTATCATAGTATTCTTTTACTCATTTATTTTCTCTCGAAATAGCTCCTGAATTCCTTCCAAGTGATATCTTTCTCTCTAATGTGTTGCACCTACACAAGTTGATCCCACCACATGGATTCTTTTCCTTTCAATTGATACATCAAAATTCTTCCTTCGGCATGAGAGGAATAATTCTACAGTTGGAAATATTTCCTCATGCCAAGAAACCATGTCTCAACATCTTATTCCTTCTGGTGTTCTCCATCAAATGTGGGAGGCTTAATCTTATTCATTTCTCCTTTTAGTTCATCCACTCCAGATCTCTTGTTCTTTCTGGTAGGAGATGGGCTTGAACTACTGTGTGCCACCCTACTGGCATGCTTTGGGGAGTGACAACGATGCCTACTAACACTCCTTGATCTTCTTTTCCTCTCAGGGGTATTGCGACTCTCTGTCTTGCTTGAGTCACTTTCCTTTTCCAACTTATTTTCTATTATTTCCAGACTCTTCAAAATCCTTAAGTTGAATTCACCTTATTTATCCTGAGTTTTCCTGAGCTTTCTATTATCTTCCCATCAAGTTTGGGCTTCTTTTTGCAATACTTCAATGATCTTCATCATATGTCTTTCCTTATCCATTTTTTTTCCATGTTCATTGGAGTTCTATCCTTCAACTCCAAAGTTGACATCCTTTCCTTATCTTTCGTTCTCTGAACTGTAAGCAATCCACTCTTCTTCCATTTCTTTACACACCGAGGAAATTCTAAATGGTTCTGGAACTCACCACTCTTATGCAATTACAATGTGTAGACAACCAAAATTTGTTAGGCTATCATTCCTTAACAAATTCCACACACATAATTCATAAGCCGAATCAGAAACGTTCAATTTTCATGATTTTTCGGAGCTCTGCACGGCTCTGTAACTTTCGAGCGATAGCTCTCTCTTCCTCAGTCCCCAACCCATGTGATCATGGGCTGTGACCAAATGCTAGTCCACTAGGGTGCTTCGCGACTTCGTGTTTCAGGAGGTTTCAAAACTCAACACTACTATCCCTTGAGTTTCGATTACCGAACTCATGAAAACAGGTGGATCAATGGTCCACATCTATACATAATCAATGGATGAAATTTGTTGTGGCCTCTCTGTCTCGAAGTTTTTGGGACCTCAAGACTTCATGTTTTAGTCCTCGAGGATCTCATACTTGCTTCCCTCTCCAACCCCCGACTTTCAAAATCCCGATTTACTTTACCCTCTGGACCCACATAGAATGGTTGTCTCCCACAACCACAGTGGCATGTGGCCCACTCAGGAGGGTCCACATCACCTTCAACAATGTCATCGGGTCCCACCATGCTCACTTTTTTTTCAACCCACTGGCATGTGGTACACACCCATGTGTCTACATCCATCTTAGTGATGTCAGCCTGACTCACTACTTTGACTCCACGGGATTCCACAATTTCAGCTTCGATAGTTTGTGCGTCTGCACATCCCACTTCTTCCGATAGCCAAAATCTGAAATCACGATTTAACGGGAAATCCAATGGTTAGATTCCCTTTTTAGATCTACGACATAGATCCTTTCCTTGACTTCGGAGTTTTGGTCATCGGGAGTTCGTGCATCAACACATCTCACTTTTCCCGATAGCTGAAATCCTGAAAGGTTCCTAGGATAACTCTCCCGTTCCTTCTTCTGATCTGTCGGTCATGTGGGATTTCCCTTCCTCCCGACAAGATCCAACGACTGCAACACTTCATGCATTGAGCTCTACCTTAGTGTCTGGATGTGGACTAGATGGTCCATATATTTTCTGCACAGTTGATCTATGGCTATGGTTTTATTCTACCACTACTTCTCCTAAGCTTCATGACATGACCAGGTAACTCCTTGGCGCTCAAGAACTATCTAATGTTCAAAACTGGTTCCTCCAACACAATTTCCACTCGATACCTTGGGTTCAAAGACCACTTATCCGACCCATCTAGGTTCAATGTTGAAACCTTGGGCTCTGATATCATATTGTAACGTCCTCGACCATAAACCCCATGGTCAAGCCAATGCTACTACGTGGAAAACACTCATGTAACATATTATGCATTCTAATGAATTTAAGATTCTTAATTACAGTTAAACAAATAATTATTGCTAGCATTTCATAATTAAGGGAAATAGAAATAATTCATATACACTATGGAATACGTGATAAACATTTCAAGAATCACATGTATGCAATTTGATTAATTACATAATTACAAAACATAGTGACACTTATCTTTGAAACTATCACACACCACCAACTATGTGCAGACCTTCCACGAACCTCCCAGCCTTAGACCGCACTGCTCATCACTCTCAACAGTAGGTCACCCTTGAGATGAGACTAAGCTCCACCGGGAAAGGAATCCTAGGTTGGGCAGGGTTTACAGGAAGAAACATAGTAACAGAGGGAGGATTCTCTCCTAGGAGCCACTTATGCCTATTTCTCACAGACTCTCCTTCCCCACATGCCTGTCCCACCCCAGGAGTATACACCTTTATTGTCAGCTAGACAGTCTTTTGGCTGTTAACCTCCCTTTCCTTGGGCTTCAACAACAAACCAGACTGGAAATATCTGATCTCTGAGGTAGCTACAGGGCCCCTTCTAGTAACTCTCTCCTTCCACCATGCACTCTCTCACCCGGAGAGAGTCTCTCACAGGCCTGTCCCCCTATTTATTCCACTACAACTACCTCTCTCACCTGGAGAGGGTGTTGCACACATGTCACACACCCACGACATAGAGAATACACAGAAACTGCAGGGTTTCCTAGAAGACAGTAACCCAACCCTTTAGCTACAATTCGAATTGGTAGGGTGAATAAATGGATCACATGATAGACAGTAGTCATGGCTCATCCCACGTGGTTTACCATGGTTTTTAGAGAGACAGTCACTCTTCTATACCATGTAGAGGTCACACCACTCTTCTCGATAGAAGAAAGACAGAATGAGGAGTGAAACCCCTCTACGACTGACTTCTATAGTTTTTAACTGCATGTGCCTGGGTCGATGCATGTCTCCCATGAAGCTACATGTGCTCCATCAGCTGGCATGCGCTTTGGGAACATGTTTCCCCTTCGAGATATTTAGGATAAAGAAATACATGTTTCACACATCTTTAGAATAATAATTTAATATTATTCTCAAGGGTTTAAGCCCCCTTATCTTAGCCTCTCTTCCAATCCCTTCGGCCCCCCTTTCTCCCTCACCCATGTTGTGGAATCTTATTTCCCCATCACTCTTTCTTCGTGGTTAGTCGCACGTAGCAATGTTTATATTTTGTTAACATTCTGCATCATTACATATACAAAAAGAAACAGGCTCCTGGCTTTTGATACTTAGGCTCTCCGGCCTAATACATACATAACCCTCTCATCTTATCAAAACTCGGCTCACCAGCCTAATAAACTTGAATTATAGTTCATACACAAGATTTACAATTCATAGACATGATTTACAAGAGGGATCAACCTTGGGGACATTACAGTTTTCCTGAGATTTTTGGGCCGACTGCTCATTCTGGAGGCTAAATACTTAATATTAAATATTTCCTTGAGCTGACTTGTCTTCTAGGGTTAAGTTTAATGATTTAGGGTTTCTTCTTGCTTCCGAAAATATTCTATTCTCGTGAGGGTTACATGTGGAGGTAAATACCTCCCATAGCTACCATAATATCAAGAGTAACACCATCTCAACATGGTATTACAACAATTGGAAAAGTAATAACTATATGTGAAACCTTCCAAGTGTGCCTTTGGGGTTCATGAAGTAGAATATTTGGGGCATATTGTATCTCATGAGGTAATTGAGGTGGACCCTAAAAAAATAAATATATGATGGCATGGCCAATTTATGAAATGCTGAATAATATTAGGGGATCCTTAGGATTGATAGGTTATTATTGCAAGTGTTTTAGGAACCTTTGTTGAATAGAAATTCCTTTAAAACATTTACTAAAAAATGACTTTTTTTTACTCAATAAGAAACCCAAGACTTTGTTAAAATTAAGATGGCCATGTGTAGTGTTGATGTTTTTGCCACACTTGATTTGACACATTTTTTTTTATTGTGGAGGTTAATTCCTTGGGGTATGGAATTGGGAGAGTTTTAAAGCAATAAGGAAGACCCCTTTCCCTTGAAATATTCCAAATTAAAGGAGATAAACTAAACTCATTAAGAAAATTTTGGCCATACTACATGATATTAGGAAATGGTGTCTAAAGTACTTCAAGGTAAAACAAATCATCATATCTGAAGTGATTCATAAAACAATGACTATATTCAAAAAGGAAAAAAAAAAAATGGGTCACAAATATGATGGGTTCTGACCTTGAAATTATCTTAAAAAAGGTAAAGATAATGTGGTGGTGGATGCACTTTCGAGGACATAGAGGCCTTACTTTTTTCTATTTCAATTATACAAGTTGATTGTGTAGAAGAAGCAAGAATAGAATGTTAGTAAGGCCAGACTACATGTCAACTCATTCAACAACTATGTCATGATCTTGGTGCATTAGATAAATGTGTGTGAAAGAATGATTCACTTTGGTATACAAATCATCTATATTTATGTAAGAAATCACAACTCAAATAGAAGGTCCTTTTAGAATTGCACACTTCTCCTATATGTGGACACTTAATATTTATGAAAACATATAAGAGATTTAAGAATAAATTTTCCTGGGAAGGTTTCAAAATTGATGTTCAAATGTTTATGGTGTATTGTTTGGTTTTCCAATAAAATAAATGGGAGACGATCAAGATTTTATGTCTCTAGAATTGTTATCCATACCAAGTCAACATTCAAAGAGGTCTCAAAGGATTTTATCATAGGTCTATTGAATTCTGAAGGGGAAAAGATCATCATGGTGGTGGTGGATCTACTCACAAAGTATAACAATATTTGGTCACTTTCTCATTCTTTTAAATAAAGCATGGTAGCCACACAATTCATGGAAATAATTCAAAATCCACATGGAAACCCCAAGATTACCGCAAGTGATAGAGATCCCATTTTCACTTGTAACTTATTCATTGATTGGTATTATATTTTGGGTACTCAAATGGCTCACATATCCCCTTACTATCCCCAATATAATGGGAAAAATGAGATTATAAACATCTATAATGTTAACCTTGTTTCTTCTCATCTAATAAATAATTGCAATGGGTTAACTTCTTCATAACAGATCCAAATTCAGTAAAAAAAATGTATAGGATTTAGTATTATGTGTACAATTTTTAGATCGATACAACAAATATTCCGTGTGGGGCATGCTCTGCAAGTTCACTCTCTAGAATAAGCCAGAATTCAACAAGGTATGCCATTTTTGCTATAACTCCTTTTTTGAGAGGTTCCAAGTAGTGAAATATAGAGGAATTGCATAAATGACACTGAAGAACATTGTGTACCATTTTCATATCTTTATTCATTACAGGTACATCGTTAAGATTATTGCAAGTTAGGGTTTTTGACTAATCCAAAATTAGTCATGTGAGACTAAAGTAAAGTTTGATGAAAATGCTAGTCTCTTGTTGTTAAATTTAAGAAAGGTTTGTAGTTATGTGATCATATACACCAAGTCTATAACAGAGTTAAAAATCAGATTTGGATGATGAAATTGATGAGCGATTTTGGTTGAGGTAGATGTTGGGTAAATGGTTGAGACAAGTAGTCAATGAGTTGGCACATACATGAGGCGTATAGTTGATGATGTTGGTACATCTTGATGAGTCATAGTTTATGTGTATTTGATGCATGATTGGTACATATTTGGTGCATGGTTGATGCACTCGTTGATGGTATATGTTGAGGTACAGGTTGGTGCATGGATGATGCACTTGTTTATGGTACAAGTTGATTACAGGTTGTTTGGTACAGGTTGATGCACTTGTTTATGGTACAAGTTGATTACAGGTTGTTACAGTGGTATATCTCACGGTTATAGTGTGAAAGTGGTTCCATCATTCTATTTCTACATCAGTGTGGTTGGACAGGGCAAGGATAGGTGGTTGTAGCCACCTTCCCATTGTATTCAGAGAACATAGGGGGTTGTGGCCTCTTTCTAGTTGTAGCCAGAGAATTGGGGAGTTGGAGCTTCCCTCAGGTTGTAGCCTGAGAAACTAGGGGGTTGGAGTTTCCTTCCAGTTGTAGCTGGAAAACAAAGGAAGTTTGTGCTTCCAATGAATGTAATTCTTCAAGACATATAAGAAAAAACATTATGTGGTTTTCTCCCGCTTTGGGTTTCCACGTAAAAACAATGGTGTACTTTGTATGTTTATGATTGTTCATTTGTTCATTGTTTATTTAATCTGTAATTATTGGATGCTAATTCTACATTGATATAACACTTGCATTTTATGGTGAAAAATGATTAAATTTCTCTATTACTGATTCACCCCCCTCTCAGTAATCCAACACTTTCCTATGTGGAAACTGTGGGAATGTTTTTTCAGTGTAGAGACATCTAATTCCAACATATTTAAATCAAAAAGATATGTCTCTTAGCAGATAAAACTGCAATGGGGAAGACTACATGTAAGAAATATAGACGATATCATGAGGTTGTCTACAAAAAAACATTTCACCTTGTTGGAAACCTGTGTAACCCTTGTTGGTACCCCTTGAGTAGTACCACATCAGACAAAATCTATACACAACCATCATTCCCATGTACTGACAGGTATATTCAGAGTCCCCTAGGTCTCCTTAAACCAGCTCTAGATCATCCAATCGGTCACCTGACTGTTATAGTGACACCAAGAAAAGAACTTGGGAAGATACTATCTAGTACCTGGGTAATAGGGTAGTACGACTAAGATTATGGTTAAGACTCCTTAGTTTCTTCCCTCGGATATTGGGTTGAGTACTATTATTTGACCCTACACGTATATCAAAGAGATATAACACATGGAAAACCCTTTTGATGTAGCCCCTCTTCTCTCCTCGGGGTTGCGCAACCTCCCAGTCAAGGATATTCAATTCACTTAGCTGAATCAGCTCTTCAGGCCTCTTCTAAATCCTTAAATCAATTCACACAGGCCCCCTTTGGTTACCCACATGAATTTTCACCCACATTCCCTTTGTCTGGTGCTTCCTGTAACTCTAATAGCGAGTGCTAGCTCCTCTTCTAGGTCTTTCCTCCTTATAACTACAGGCTATAACCTCTGACTAGCCCCCTTCGCGAATTCGGCCTTTGGCAGTTTCGAGTGCAACTGACTCTCAATTCCCCGAACTTCGGACTAACAAAATGGCCTAGATAGAAATATACGTCCTGCACTTATCCAACATCCAACTGCTTTGATTCACTTTAGGAATCCATCTTCAGGAGTTTCGAGTGTTTCAAACACCTTTTTCTCCAACTGGTTCATACCCATAGCTACTGATTGAACGCCACGTGCTCACCTCGATCAATGATCAAGATTTTTCCCTTGTTCCCACTCCGAATGACTTCCAGTCAATGCTCCTCTACTCCTCTTTCTCCCAGAGTGTCAATCCTTCGAAGTGCACAATTCCAGATTCCATGATCTGATGAAGTGTTTCCTTCTCATATCGACGACCACAATTGACTCTAGCAACTCAACCTTCGAGAGTTTTGGCTTCACCACTCTCGCTTTCCTCAGAATCACTCTTCTCCCGAAGAACATGGATCTCCACCACGTGTCCTTCCTTGATCCAATGGTCCAAATCTCTTCATCCTTCATGACTTTGGAACAAATCGCTCTTTTCTCCATGAAAATATATCGGAGCTTGTCTCTTGAACTCTCTGATCTACTACCATGTATCCCCATCCATACTGACGACCTCGATTTACTTCACAGCTTCGAGACTTTGGTGATCCCACTCCTTGAACACTTCCAAACCTCTGAACGCATGAAGTGTCGATGGACTTCAAAGACTATCCTCCATGCAACTCTCCCATATCTCACATTATAGAAAGATCTTGGTTCCTCCGAATGGATATTTCTCGTTGATTGGGAAATTTTCAGTGGGCTCCTCCCTACTAAAGAATTTTCATCTTCTATCTCTTCTGATCTTGGTCTTTCTTGAAACTTTTAAATTTCTCATAATGTTTCTTTGATACTTACTCCTTGCACCTCTCAATATGACTTATTCGACACTTAGTCGAATGTCGACCCTGTGAACACCTTGTAACAGGTTTCTTTCACTTAACCCCTTTGTGGGCGAGTATGCACTCCTTGCAACAGTTCTTACACGGCTTAATTGTTCCTCCTGAACAATATTACGCTAAGTGTTCTTCTGCCTATGCACACCTTGCATGGTCCTCTATGCTCCTTTGCAAATGAAGCTTCACGTTATCTCTCCTAAGCTTCTGAGTCAAATAGACTTTGTCAATGCACACCTTGCGGAAACTATGCACTCCTTTCATATAAATCTTCACGTTATCTCTCATGATCTTCTAAGTCAAACTAGACCTTGTCAATGCACACCTTGTGGACACTATGCACTCCTTGCAAATAGAGCTTCATTTTATCTCTCATGAGCTTTTGATTCAATCTAGACTCTGTCAACGCACACCTTACAGACACTATGAACTCCTTACATGAGATCATATAAGAGAAAAAATTGAAACTTATCTAATCCTCAAAGATTCATACATTCAACCATGTAAAACATTCATAACATAAGAAAAAGTAATAATAAAGAATTTCAATTAAACAGAAAGCCTACCATTCATTCATATAGACAAAGAAACAACAATACCAAACATTTTGGATCAATGTTGCTATGTTATATTCATTCAAATGATATGTACATGGGTTCATACAACTTTGATAAGCTTCAACAACCTCGACAATAAAAACTTCAATAACTTTCAGTAGCTTTCAATATCCTCCTTTGGAAATACAATACATATATTTATATAAGAAGGGCTCCTAGAGCCTTTCCCTACGACTACCTTAGTGATATCTAATCAAAGTAAACGATTTCAACTACTAAGACTTATTACAATAAATGATCGGTACAAACAGATAAGAGGGAATTCTTCATACATGTACTAATATTAATTACATTAAAGAAAATACAATCTCCATAGACCTCACACAATGGTTCAGCCCCTTATCATTTAAGAACTTCTTTAATTACAATATTTTCAATATATTTATGTGACATGCCATCTTTAAAATTCAAAATTAATTCAAAATGTGCACTAGGGTGTTGAGTTGTCCTCTATTAGCATGTTGGTGATGATGCTCCTGCATCATACTCCTCTAGACAAAAATTCATGGACTCCTGTCCATGAGCTCCTACACTGAATTTCCATGCTTTTGAATATCTACTTCATTTATCCAACTGGCATCTTCTATTGGGTGTCCTTTCCACTTTACCAAATACTTAAAAATATGTCTTCCTCCTAGTCTTCTTACCAATCCTTTGATCTATGATCTCCTCCATCTATGATGTTTCTGCTATAGGCATCTGCTTCTCCCATTGGATCTCTTTCTTATCTTTTGATCCTTCTGTGTCCTCTTCCCTATAAGGGTACAGGTCTGAAATATTGAATATGAGTGATATGCCCACATCCTCTGGCAGCTCTATCTAATAAGAATTTGCAACAAATTTCCTTAGGATCTTGTACAGTCCTATCTTCTTGAATTTCAATTTGTTATATGTTCCCCTTGGGAACCTTTCCTTCATGAGATGTGCCAGAACTTGATCTCCCACTACAAATTGAAGGTATCTCCTATGCTGATCAAATCTGTGTTTGCATTCTTTGTTGTTGTTCTGCAACTGTTCTTTCATCTAATTATGAAGCTTCTACATTTTTGCAGTGAAGTCTTCTTCTCCAATGCTTTTAAATTCATTTTTCTCCAAGTCTATCAACTTTGATACTCCTCTTGGATTCATCCCATATACTATCTGGAATGGAATCTTTCCTATACTCAAGTTTGGTGAGTCATTGTATGCAAACTCTACTTGTGATAGAATCTTATCCCACTGGCTATGATGTTTAGTGACCACACTCAACAATTTTCCTAAACTTCAATTTACCACCTCAGTATGTCCATCTGTTTGAGGGTGATATGTTGAACTAAAGGAAAGTTTCATCCCCATTTTCTTACACAATGTCCTCCAGAAATGACCAACAAATTTATTGTCTCTATCTAAGACAATACTCTTGGGCAACCCATGAAGTCTCACAACTTCCTTGAAAAAAAAATTTGCAATGTGTGTTGCATCATTAGTTTTATGGCATGGGATAAAGTGTTCCATCTTTGAGAACCTATCAAATACAACAAATATGGAATCGCTTTCCCTTTGTGCTCTTGGAAATTCCAACACAAAATCCATGCTTATTGCATCCCAAGGCCTATCTAGAATAGGCAATGGATGATATAACCAATGTTTTTTCACTTTCCTTTTTCATATTGGAAAATCTTACATCTGTTTACAAACTTATTCACTTCTTCCCTCATACCTTCCCAATGGTATGAGTTGTTCAATTCACAAATTTCTTGTCATGGCCAAAAGGTCTTGCTAGACCTCCACTATGTTTTTCCTTCAACAAATTATCTCTCATTGAGCACTTTGGTATGCACAACTAGCTACCTTTAAACAAAAATCCATCATGAATCAGATACTCTGTCCACTCACTTATGTCTCTAAGAACAATATTTTCACATGCTTCATACACCTCTTTAAAATATGGATCATCACAATACATCTCCTTAAGGTGTTTGAACCTTAAGATTTTCACTCGAAATTCCTGCAGAATCAAACATCTCTTGCTCAATGCATCAACAACTTTGTTAGCATTACCAGAAACATGTTTAATAACAAAATTTAAATTTTGCATAAACTCTATCCACTTAGCATGTCTTTGATTTAAATTCTCATGTATGGTTATGAATTGTAAAGCTTGATTATCGCTATACAAAACAAATTCTTCTGGAACAAGGTAGTGCCTCCATTTCTTTAAGGCTTGAATTACTGCATAATTTTTTTATCATATGTGGAGTACTTCCTCTTGGTGTCATTCATCTTCTCACTAAAATATGCAACATGCCTATTGTCTTGGCTCAAGACTGCTCCAATTGCTACTCCACTAGCATCACATCATACTTGAAATGTTGTCCTGAAATTTGGCAATACCTAAATTGGTTGTTTTGTTATGTTCTTCTTTAATATCCTGAAACATTTCTCAACTTCTTTTGTCCACTTAAAAGACTTGTGTCTCTTCTTCACTGTATCTAATATTGGTGCACAAATACCACTGAAATTTCTACTGAACTTCCGATACAAACTTGAAAATCCATGGAATCTTCTCACCTCAAATATGCTTTTTGGCGATGGAAATTCTCTTATTTCTCTCACCTTCTCTAGATTCATATTCAATTCATTTGAATAGATTACAAAACCCAAGTAAATGAGATTTGTATTCATAAAAGAGTATTTCTTAAGGTTTATCATCAGCCTCTCCCACTGCAATCTTCTCATTACTAATGTTAAGTGCCTCAAATTCTCTTCTTCCGTTTTACTAAAGAACAATATATCATCTAGATATACAATCACAAACTTGCCAATAAAATATTTTAATACTTCATTCATCAACCTCATAAAATTACTTGGGTCATTTTTCAAGAAAAATGGCATAACAAGCCACTCATACAACCCTTCGTTCATTTTGAAGGATGTTTTCCATTCATCACCTTCTCTCATCCTTATCTAGTGATATCCACTTTTCAGGTCTATTTTTGAAAAATAATTTGCTCCGCTTAAACAATCCATTAAGTCATCCATCCTAGGCAAAGGAAATCTATACTCGATGGTGATTTTGTTTATGGATCTTGAGTCCGTACACATTCTCCATCTTCCATCCTTTTTCGAACTCAACACAGTTGGTACTGTGCATGGACCCAAGATTTCTCTGACAAAACCCTTGTCCATCAAATCCTAGACTTGTTTCTTTAACTCCTAATTCTCATGAGGTGTCATTATGTACATTGCTTTGTTTTTCATACTCTCTCCTAGTATGAGATCAATGTGATGGATGACAATGATCGAGGTAACTCATCCACTACTGTATCAACAAAATTTTCTAACATCTTCCAAATTTCTTCAGGAATATCATCCATAGAAGTACTCATAAGGATGACTCTAGGCTTCCTCACCAAAACAAATTTCATCTCTTGTTCCTTCTTGAATTCACTTAGGAGTTCATTCCCAATCATGATAATTATACCTATGTTGGCTTCACCCTTCACCCTTCACCTTCTTATCCTCTATTGGTAGTAGCATGTGTGTTCTACCATTTTTATCAAGGGTATAAGTATTTTTCCTGCCATCATGAATGACTTTTATGTCAAACTACCATGGTCTCCCAAACAAGACATGACATACGTCCATGGGAATCACATCACACAAAATCTCATCTCTATATCCTCTTATCTTAAATTCAACTTGGAATTGTTTAGTTACCATTATCTAGTGTCCTTTCTACAACCATGGGACTCTACACAAATTCAGATGTGAAGTTTCCTCTAGCTCCAATTTCTCCACCATCTCCTTGGATACCAAGTTATCAGTGCTCCCACTATCAATTATCACCTTGCACACCCTGTCTTTGATTTTGCAAGCAGTTCCGAACAAACTGTTCCTCTGCACTAGTTTTTCCAATTCTGGTTCAAGATTCAAGAGAACCTTCTTCATCATCAAAGATCTCCCATATTATGCACCTTATGCCTCAACATTCGGCTTTTGTGCTTCCAAAATGTGATATTCACCTCCTTATTTCTTTCTCTCAGGGCATTCCCAAGACATATATCCTATTTTTCCATAGGCATAACACTTCACCTCTCCTCCTCTTCCTCTTCCTTTTCCTCGAGGAAAATCATTCCTTTAACCATACTGTCTCCCTTGGTAACTTCCTCCTCTTTCTGAGTGACTGTGTGGTTTTCTAGTCTCAACCTTGGGCTTATGTTCCTTGTCATGGACAATTCCCTTACCTCTATTTAGACTTCTCCCTCTGGTTCACTAGCTTTATTTCCTGGCTAATTTCTCTTCTTCCTTCAATGCAATCTGATAAGAATCCTCCACGGTCCTCACTTTTACCATGTTGATTTCATCCTGGAATTCATATCTCAAGCCATTAATATGCATGGCAACCTTTTCATCATCTTTTTCTCTCTGTCCAGCCCTGATGTTCAACTTATAAAATTCGTCTGTGTATTCTTTTACTGTCAATCCTTTATTTCTCAGGTTCTGTAAATTCTTGAACATATTTATCTGATAATATTTGGGTATCAATTTATCCTTCAACTTGGCTACCATTCTATCCCAACTCTTGATATTTTGTTTTCCTTTACCTATTTTGTCAGCCTTTAGTTCATCCCACCACAGTGTTGTGTGTCCCTTCAATCTGGTGACATCATGTTTCACCTTGTTCTCATCATCAACTTCTTCATAGTTGAAGTATTTATCCATTGCTCTTACCCAATCCAACAATTCTTCAACATATAAGTTTCGTTCATACATCAGTATTTCTATTTTTTCTCTAGCTCCCAATTTGACAACAACTTTCAACAAGCGTTCTTCTGCAACATCTTCTCCTGCAGCTTCTTCAACTTCTATTTCTTCACTCTCTACATCATTGACATGTCCAGCATCAGGTGCTCTTTTGTGTGTTGTATCCATAGCATCTAACCTTGTGTGAATTTCCCTCATCTCTCTTTCCACATCTGGGTTTGCTACAGGTCACTCCACACGTCTCCTCAACAACATGGTGTTGATACCACTTGATGATACCAGATTACCTTTTTTTTTTACACAGAGAACAATTCGAGGCTCTGATACCACTTGATGGTATCATATTATCTCCTTTGTCTCATCCTTCCTATAGAAGTCAAATTTGTAAGCTCTGATACCACTTGATGGTATCCAAATATCTCTTTTGTCTCCTCCTTCCTACATAAATCAAATTTGTAATATTTGATACCACTTGATGCAGCCCCCCTTCTCTACTTGGGGTTGTGTGACCTCCCAGTCAAGGATATTCAATTCACTGAGCTGAATTGTCTCTTCGAGCCTCTGCTAGACCCTAAAATCAATTCACACATGCCCCCTTTGGTTACCTGTGTGGCTTGTTTCACTCACACACCCTTTCTCTAGCGCTTCTGGTAACTTTAAATAGTGAGTGTTAGCTCCTTTGCTAGGAATTTCCTCCTTATAACCATAGAATATAACCTCTAACTATCCCCCTTCGCGACTTCAGCTTTTGGCGGTTCCAAGTGCAACTGACTCTAAATTCCCCAAACTCTGGACTAATGAAATGGCCCAAACATAAATCTACGATGCACACTTCTTTGACAACCAACGATTGTGATTCACTTTAGGACTCCAACTTCGGGAGTTCAGAGTGATCCAAACACTTTTTTCTATGAAGTTGTTCATACTCGGAGCTATGGATTGAGTGCCACATGCTCACCTCGATCAATGGTCAAAATTTGTCCCTTTTTCCCACTATGAATGACTTTCAGTCAACGCTCCTCTACTCCTCTTTCTCCCAGAGTGTCAATCCTCCAGAGTGCACACTTCTAGATTCCATGACCTTATGATGCATGTCCTTCTTAGATCAACAACCATAATTGACTCTGGAAATTTGGCCTTTGGGAGTTTTGTCTTCACCACTCTCTCTTTCCTCTGAAGCACTCTTCTCCCAGAGCACACAAATCTCTGCAATGTGTCCTTCCCTGATCCAATGGTCCATATCTCTTCGTCATGCATGACTTCGGTAGAAATAACTCTTTTCTCCATGAAAATATCTAGAAGCTTGTCTCCCATACTCTCTGATCTGTTACCATGTATCTCCCTCGATACTAATAGCCTCGATTTACTTCACAAATTTGGGACTTCGGTGATCCTACTCCTTGAACACTTCCAAACCTCTGAACACACGAAGTGCCAAAGGACTTCGAAGACTATCCTTCATGCAAATCTCCCAGATATCATGGTCTGGAAAGATCTCGATTCCTTCGAATTGATATTTCTCTTTGATTGGGAAATTTTCAGTGGGCTCCTCCCTATTGAAGATTTTTTTCTTGCTATCTCTTATGAGCTTGTTCTTCCTTGAAAATTTTAATTTCTTAGAATGTTTCTTTGATACTTACTCCTTTCACCTCTCAAGATGACTTCTTCGACACTTAGCCAAATGTCGAGCTTGTGCACACCTTGCAACAAGTTTCTTTCAGTTAACCCCTTTGTGGGCAACTGTGCACTCCTTACAACATTTCTTACATGACTCAATTGTTCCTCCTGAAAAATATGGCATTGAGTGTGTTTCTTCCTACGAACACCTTACATGGTCCTCTGTGCTCCTTTGAAAATGAAGCTTCACATTATCTCTCATGAGCCTCTGATTCAAATAGACTCTATCAACACACACCTTGTGGACACTATGAATTCCTTGCATATAAATCTTCATGTTATCTCTCCTGAGCATCTGAGTCAAACTAGACTCCATCAACACACACCTTACAGACATTATGCACTCCTTGCAAATAGCGATTCATGTTATCTCTCCTAAGATTATTAGTCAAACTAGACTTTGTCAATGCACACCTTGCGGACACTATGCACTCCTTACATGAGCTCGTAGGAGAGAAAAATTGAAACTTATCTAATCCTCACATATTCATACATTCAACCATGTAAATAATTCATAGCATAAGAAAAAGTAATAACATAGAATTTCAATTAAACAAAAAAACTAACATTCATTCAGATAGACACAACAACAACAATACCAAACATTTTGGATCAACGCTTCTCTATTATATTCATTCAAATGATATGTACATGGGTTCATACAAATTTGATAATCTTCAAAAGCCTCAACAATAACAACTTCAATAACTTTCAAAAACTTTCAACAACCTCCCTTGGGCATACAACACATATATTTATACAAGAAGGTCTCCTAGAGCCTTTCCCTCCGACTACCTTAGTGCTATCTAATCAAAGTAAAATATTTCAACTACTAAGCCTTATTACAATAAATGATCGATACACACAGATAAGAGTGAATGCTTCAGATCTGTACTAATATTAATTACATTAATGAAAATACAATCTCCATCGACCTCACACGAAGGTTCAACCTCTTATCATTTAAGAACTTCTTTAATTACAATCTTTTCAAGATATTTACGTGACATACCATCTTTAAAATTCAAAATCACTTCAAAATGCATTCTAGGGCATTGAGTTGTCCTCCACTAGCATGTTGGTGATGATTCTCCTGCATTACCTTTTTTATAGAAACCATGTAAAACCTAACCCTTGGGAAAGAAATAGAACATAAAAGGAACATGCAATATCTATTGTCATGCAACCTTTACTCCTATATTTTGGTTGTCAGATTCCTACATAATTTTTCGTATTAACAATTTGGGCCATTCTTCATTAAAGTGGTACCTATCATTTTTAAGACATTTTTTTAGTGGAACCAACCCCCTTCCTCGCACACTTATTTGCAACTTATCCCATTGAATTCCCATTTTCTCCCTGATTTTTGTGGTACCTATCACTTATAAGACCTTTTTTTCCATGGTACCATGCACCCTTCTTGACACCCTTATTTGACATATCTTCCATTGGATTTACCTTTTTCTCTGATTGAATTCATATATATCACCTATCCACCTATTTTTAGTGGACCCACTTCCCCTTAGATGCACCCCTCCTCTCCAAATGGCTAACACTCGTAACCAAGACCTGCAAGTTTCCATCAACCAGAACAAAGAGAACATGCAACACATGACTTCTAACATTGCTTCTATCAATTCCATATTTTCACACTTCGACGACCATGTCTAGATCAAATTTGAAGCCATGGATACCAAATTCATGGGTGAATTTGACACCCTCAAATCCATTCTCAACCAGTTGTTGAACCAATTACTAGGCCCTTCCTTCTCAAAAAAACCATCCCACTTAGAGGGTGGTGACTAATCCCATTCTATGTCCTTTCAATCTAATTCCTTTCATCATGATCCTCGTCTTCCTAGAGTTGAGGTCGATAAATTTCATGGCTCATATCCCATGGGTTGGGTCACTCAAATGGAGCATTATTTTTCTTTGCATGGAATTATTGATGAGTTTTCCAAACTTCATTTTGTCATTCTCTATCTGGATCCTGAATTATGGCGATGGTGACTATGGCATAAAAAATGCATGCCAAGGGGTTTATTGCTTGGACCCGGTTTGTTGCAAAGCTCTATGAACTCTTTGACACTCACACCCACTATTTAGGCCATTTTACCAAGTTGAAACACTCAGGAATAATGGAAGACTTTATAACCTCCTTTGAGCACTTGGCCTTCTAAACGAAGGGAATGATCGATTCCTTCTTCAGGGAATTCTTTATCAGTATCCTAAATGATGAAATCCGAGCCCAAGTCCTCATAGCTCGACCCCATACTTGGTTGGAATCTTCTAAACATGCTAAAGAGGCACAATAGGTTGTGTTTTACTATAACCAAAAACTATATTTTCTTCCTCACCCCTCTCCCTACCAATTCCACCCCTCTTTCCACCCCTCAAAAGGTCCAAAAATTAACTTGGGAATAAATGGTTGAATGCCAACTTAAGGTTCTTTTCTATAATTGTGATGAAAAATATTTCTCAGGCACAAGTGTAAGGAACAAAATTTTTGTATGGCCAACTTAGAGGATGTTTTTGACGAGAAGGTTGAATTCCCCCTTGTGGAAGAGCTACCCCCTATAGTTGATACTACTCTACCCGCTAACCCACCAGAAGTTGAACGGTTGATTTCATTGCATGCTCTCATTAGCTTCCCTACTCCCCAAACCCTCAAGATAATTGGTTACATTAAACATAGGAAATTCATCATCCTTGTTGACAGTGGAAACACCCATAATTTTGTTCACTAGTGCATTTCCTAGGAATCAATTTCTATATCCATTGTCAAAAAATTTCAAATCATGATTGCCAATGGTGGTTCCATGAAACATGGTGGGAATTGTGAAAATGTGCACCTACAAATTGGTCAATACCACTTGAAATATCATATATTTTATATCAACTTAGGAAGTTGTGACATTGTGCTCAGTGTTGAATGGTTATGCACTTCGGGCACCATTCTCATGGATTTTAAGGAATTAACTATGCAAGTTCAATAGGAGGGGAAATAGTATAAATTCCAAGGAATCACAACAGGATCCCTTTAGATCATCATCTCCCATCGAATGGAAAAGATCCTGAAAAAATGTTATTTGGGAATTATTTCTCAATTCCATTCCTTTCAAGCAGTTGAGACACCCTTCGTGCATCCTAACCTATAATATATAATTTCCAAACACCAAGCTATTTTTTCCACGCCCCATGGAATTCCCCCTTCCTATGGTTTTCATGATCATTCCATTCCTCTCATCTCAGGAAGTTTTCCTCCCAATGTTTTCCCATATTTTCATCCCTTTTCCCAGAAGAATGAAATTGAGAAAAATTTTGAAGAATTGCTCGACGTGACTATTATACATCCTAGTACCACCCCCTATTCATCTCTTGTGGTCATGGTACTCAAGAAAGAAGGAATTTGGTGCATGTTTTAAAACTTTTTTACCCTCAACAAAATCATCATGAAAGAAAAATTTCCCATTTCTATTATTGATGATATCTTGGATGAATTGAGTGGTGCCCAATAATTTACTAAACTTAATATATATGTTCTGGATACCACTAGGTACATATGAAAGAGGAATACATTAACAAGACTGCATTTATAAATCATGATGGTCAGTATGAGTTCTTGGTAATGCCATTTGGCTTGTGTAATTCCCCCTTCACTTTCCAAAGTCTCATGAATAATGTATTCCATCATTTGTTTCGATTTTTCTTTGATGATATTCTCATATATAGTGAAACTTTGACATCCCATCTCTTCCATGTGGATCAAGTGCTCCATCTACTCTCTCAGCACCAAATTTTCCTCAAACTATCTAAATGTGCCTTTGGAGCCTTAGAAGTGGAGTTTCTAGTTCATATTGTTAGAGAGGATGGTGTAAGGGTGGATCCTAATAAAATTTAAGCTATGCATGATTGGCCTCTCTCTAAAACTATTAATATCTAGTGTGGTTTTTTGGGTTTAACAGGCTATTATCGCAAGTTTGTTCAACATTATGGAAACATTGTAGAACCTCTCACTACTCTCCTTAAAACTAATGCTTTCACTTGGAATCCAATAGCTAATCAATCCTTCCATGCCTTGAAAGAGGCTATGTGCAAGACTCCCATCCTGACACTTCCCAAATTCACCAAGACTTTTTCCTTGGAATGTGATTCTTCAGGAAAAGGAATTTGGGTAGTCCTCATGCAATATGGTAGGCCTTTGGCCTTCACTAGAAAAAAAAAATTCAGAGAGACATTTGGGCCAATCAATCTATGAAAAGGAAATGTTGGATACTTTTCATGTCATAGATCTCCTTCTTCCTTATCTATTTGGGAAATTCTTGTAGATTAAAACTGATCACTAGAGCCCCAAGTATTTTATTGAACAATGGATTTCATCCCGGGAGAAACAAAAATGGGTGACCAAGATATTTGTATATGATTACAAGATCATTTACAAGAATAGAAAAGGAAATTTGGTTGTTGGCACTCTTTCTAGAAATTATGAAGAAGAAGGGTCCCTCTTTTCCCTCTCCGTTGTACCAAACTGGATCCAAGATGTGCGCCAAGAATGGTTGCAAGATCCCATAGTTGCTCTCCTCATCCAACAATTGCAAACAATATCCATCTTATCTAGGATACTCTTGGCACAATGAAGAGATTCACTACAAATTTTTTTTGTATTTAAGAAAACAATCACAACTTAAATCCATGGTTCTTTCTGAGCTTCATGCTTCACCAACAACTAGGAATTCAAGTTTTACCAAAACCTATCAACAGGTTAAAAGTTATTTTTTCTAGAATGTTATGAAACAAGATATTTGGACCTTTGTGGCTGCGTATGATGTCTATCAATACAACAAGGGAGAAACAGTCAAAGCTACAGGAACACCCAACCACTTTCGATTCCCCCCACTATTTGGAGGGATATTTCTATGGATTTCATTGTTGGCTTACCTAAATTCGGAAATAATTCAGTCATCATGGTGTTAGTTGATCATATTTCCAAATATTCTCATTTATGTGCTCTTCAACACCCGTTCACCTCCTCCATAGTGGCTCAAATTTTCATGGTTAATATAATCAAAATTCATGGAATACCTCATTTTGTTGTCTCTAACCAAGATCCCACTTTCGACAATACTTTTTGGAAATAATTGTTTAGGCTTCAGGGAACCCAATTGCATCTCATCACCACCTATCATCCCCAAACTGATGGACACACTTAGGTTGTCAAGAAATTTTTGGAAGCATATTTGTGATGTTTTGCATCCGACAGTAAAAATAAGTTGGCTCATTGGTTTTCCCTAGTTGAATGGTGGTACAACACCTCTTACCATAAAACTACTCACATGACTCCTTTTGAATAAGTCTACAGATAAAATCCATCGCTATTTCTCTCATACATGCTAGGTGTCTCGAAGGTTCAAGAGGTTGAAGAAAATCTTACAGTCAAAGAGAAAATTCTCTGTACCCTTGAAGAAAATATTTTCATGGCTAAAAATCACATGAAGAAACAAGAAAATCAGGGTCATTCCGAACATCAATTTGTTCAAGGGTCCCAGGTGTTTCTTCATCTTCAACCCTATAAGAAAACTTCTATTATGACCCAAGGGGAGCATATATGGGGCTAAATGTATATGATATGACCCTAATGGGGGGCATATATGGGCCTAAATGTACATGTTATGTGTAAATACATATGTAATAAGGTCAACCTAATGGTAAAGGGGTCTCATGTGCAAGTCTGAATAGGTACATATAGAGGTCATGTATTCTTTATTGGAGACATGTGAATTGTGATGTCTGAAGGCATTTGATTATTTGGAGGGGGTTCCCCTATTATTTAAGGAATTATCGTGTAACTTATATATCTTGGAGTTGTGATCCATGTTCACATTCTATACATGGTGTTCACTTCTATTATGTTATGATAATTTAAGCATTTGTATCATTACATTTGGTATCAGAGCACTAATCGTAGGGTTTTTCTTCCTCAAGAAAGTCATTTTGGAAGTTTTTCTATAAACTTTTCTCAAAGCCACTTCAAAAGGAAAAAATTAGAGGATGTTTAGAAGAATTATTCGAGTACCTGTGGTATGAATTTCAGCTTCTGGGTTGTTTTACTTTCGGATATACACTATGTGGAAGATAGGGTTTTTTACTAGTTTTGTAACTAGTGTCAAACATGTTTTCCCGGTAAAACAATCATAAAATTGTTATAGAATATACAAATTATGTGAGACCAATTTCATTGGAATACATAAATTTTGTAGTATGTCTTGTGAAAGTTTTAGAATCATATATAAAATATTGAGTGCATGGCATGATGTACAAGTTAGATCTCCCGGAAAAGCCTAAAATCAACAAGGTTTGGGAAAGTTTCTCTAACTTCCACTTGGCACATCCAATTTTGGTCAAAACTATGGAGTTGTAGAGAAGACATTTCATAACAATATAGGTCAAAATTTAAGACTCACAGGGGCCAAAATTTCTGAAATACAACAAAAGGAAGGTCGGCCAGCAAGACAGACTCCTAATCATGGTTTCAAAGATATGTTTTCTTAAAACTATAATAACATTTGATTGGGTTGTCTGATTGAGCTTATTCAAAAACCATTAGAAAGAGAAAATATAGAATATTGTATTGGAGTAAGTATTATAACTATTTGAGATTGTTATTCCTAATATATTGAGGTTTTAAGTTGAGGTTTGGGTTATACCTAAATTAAGAATCAACGACAATAACTAACTTTAATGGAGATGAAGATAAAGATAAAAATAGTCCCGGGGAATGGCTTAGAATGATAAAGAAAAATTGCAAGAATACTTATAGGGTATGTATTTATTTGAATGGTGAAGATAATAAGTGGTGGTGTATATTTAATACAAATACTAGATGAAGCACCACATGGGAATTATTTGAATAAGTATTCTCAAACAAATGGATCAAGGACAAAAAAATAGAGGAAATGTATAAAATTCAAGATGAGTTAAAAGAAGCAAATGAAGAGATCAAGGATAAAAATTATGAGTTATACAATATGCAATCCCTTAATGAATTGCTCATTAAGGAGGTTAATAACTTAAACAAATAAAAGAGTAGCAAAGAAAAATAATATTCAAGTGAAGAATTCAAAAATAAAGACGAAGAGATATCTAGATTACAAAACCATAATAAAAACTATTGGATGAGGTTAAGAAATTGAAATAATAAAAGAAGAACTGTCAAAATAAAAAAGAAATAAGGATCTCGGATGTGTAATCTGCCAAAAGACTTGCATAGGGAATTTGCAACATGGTTGAAGAATCCCTAAATATTGATAAGGTAAAATCAGAAATGAAATCTAGAATAGAAGAAGGACGTCAAAATTTGATAAATGGGGTGACATTGTAGCTTCAAAAAGAGAAACAAGACAATATGCAAGAGGGTCACCAGAAGAAACATTAAGAAGTTGAACTCCATATAGAGGATTTACATGCCAAATATGATGGTATTATATTGAAGGATAGAGTAATCAAAGACCAAGCAAAGATGATCGAGGATGCCATTGTCTCTGAATATAAGAGATATGAAATAGTTGTCCATAATGAAGAAAAACCATCAAACATCAAACCATATTGGCACCTTCATTATTAGGAAAGATTCAAGGAAGAAAATAAGATCGATATCAACATTATCAAGGAAGAATATGGAATACTCATCAATATTCAAGGAATATGGAATCACAAAACCATTATTCCAGAAGACATCATCATACACAAACATCGACTACAAATTGGAGAATATTCAACACGTTGAAAAGAAAATAATGCGACAACGATTCACCAAGGATTACGACTGAAAAGAATTGATTTTGGATGGATAGATCATCATCAATGGAAGGAAGAAACTAGGAACATAAGAAAATCATATTACCTGGTTCCATCACACGTGAAGCCTTTAATTGCAAAGCTTTGAGGAAAAATATTCTTGAAGGAGAGTACTATGTTATGACCCAAGGGGATCATATATGGGGATAAATATATATGATATGACCCCAAGCGGGGGGCATATATGGACCTAAATATACATGTAATGTGTACATATATATGTAATAAGGTCATTCTAATGGTAAAGGGGCCTCATGTGAAAGTGTGAATAGGTATATACAGAGGTCATGTATTTATTATTGGAGACATGTGAATTGTGATTTATGAAGGTATTTGGTTATTTGTTTTGTTTCCCTTATTATTTAAGGAGTTATTGTGTAACTTATCTATCTTGGAGTTTCTCTCCAGACTATCATTCTATACATGGTGTGTATTTTTGTTCTGTTATGATACTTTAAGCATTTGAATCATTACAACTTCACTCAAAGCTGAACACTTTTGGAAAATTTCTCCCAAATGTTATTGTCCTTGTACAATTATCAAGAGAGTGGGGTATGTGGCCTACTAGTTAGCTCATCCTAGATTTTCTAATATCCATATTTTTTTTCATGTCTCATGTTCCATTCTAATCTCTAACCAGTGAGACATCATCTTTGTGAGCACACCATCAAGGAAGTGTTAGTTTGATGCAAAGATACAACTCTAGAAGATGCCACCTGGAAGTCTACCACCATTTTACAACAATTTCCTCATCTCAATCCTTGAGTACAAGGTTATTCTTCAGGGGGGATGTTAGGGACCTAACCTCCCTAACACCTTAGGTAGGTAGAATAATATATTTTATATTTAATAAAGGTTGACATTAGTTAATAAGGCCTATTTAATAAATGTGAAAAAGTTAATGCAAGAAGACTTAATATAAGCTTCCATTCTAGAAATATATATTGGTGCATAATTGGAGACTGGGGTTCTCGGAGGTTACCAAAAAAGACACCATTGTATTCTAACAGTGCTGACATATTCAACCTTTTGCAAGGGAAGGAGGTCTCACCCTAAGCGCAATTGAGACTTGTGTGAGGTGAAGTGAATCAGAGAGGATACATCACCAGGTATGGCACAACATAATGCAGATTTATGCTTTAACATATAAAGACTTGTTTTACCAATAATTGACTAATCCAACATAAACATCATATTAACCATGTTGAGCATCATACAAACAAGTCCATACATCAAAGATAGTGGCTAAAGACCAAATGCACAGTACAAAATTAATTGTGTAATGAAGAAACTACAAATTCATACACATCATAACCAAAATTTTAGAGCCAAACTGATATCTTATATTATCAGTATCTCAAAATTCATGATCCCATGAGTATATCCTTTTATCATAGCTTTATGTTACTCTCCCTGTTACAATACCCTCTAGAGGTTCTATCACTACTGTGCAAGCACAATTATTCCCACAAAACCTATTACAATAGCTTATCATACCAGACATGATAACAACAATGATGATAGATTTATAACAGAGGGAAACAACAATAATACTAGCAACAAAAATGTAATAGCGCACAATATTACTAACAACCAACCAACCCTTTCCCATTACATATTCCCATATTTCTAGTTTTCACTCGACCAGTTCTTGATTTCTTGATTCTGCTAGTAACTTTTATTGATTCTTCTTGTGTTGCTTTTCCCACTTTCTCCTTGAATGCACTCGAATATTATAGCTATTTACACGTTCTTGTTCAGCTGGTGCATGCTCCATTTTCACACTTGGAACACTTGCAATTATCTTTCCACTTATCCTAGTTGTTCTCTGTCACTTCTACTCTTTTGCTAGAATGTTGCACTTTCCTGTAAAACTTTATCCTTTACAAAAAATTAGATTTTATTCAAAAAATGAGGGCCCAACAGGCCCCAACCAAAACCTTTGACTTGTCTCGAGTCAACCTACTGGATCATTCCCATGAAATTCCATAAATGGAGGGCCCAAATCCAATACAATGATGAGAGCCTACTCACGAAAATGCTCATAGTGCTTAACACGAACCTGCCATTTCCTTTCTAAACTTGAGGCTCTCACAACAAATTCTTGAGGGGAAGTCACATTGGGCTCCTTTGGATGCATGGCCAAGAGAGTACTCTATTCTGTGTCAGCAATGGATTCAAGTTGTTGCATCTGAATATATTATGCCTACATAGTGAGCTACAAGTTGTGAAGATCTTTCTTTTTAGCCCCAGTGGATTCATCTAGTGCATCCAACCATTTGTCTTCATCTTGAAGTTATACAAACTTAGTGGCCTTCTCAACAATTTCAATCATAACTCTAGATTCCACATGCATGTTGTTGAGTTGTGCATGCAATTCCATGATTGGTTGGCTACATTGATGTAGTAAACCAACCCAGTCTTTGACCATGTTGAAGAGCCAATTACACTCATCCACACATGCATGAAGTGAACACCAGAACATATTTCCCTCTGCAACTACCTGTGTAATATTTTGCATCATTTCTTTGGACGACTTTGTTTCCTTCAATTTAATTGCAACCAACTCTTGTTGCAGGGTATTCGTCTTTACAACCAATTGGGACCAAGAACTAGTAGTGAGCTCAACACGTTGATGAGGCATGAATGGATTGACATCTTCAGGTAGCTCTATTTCCATATATAAAAACAAGGACCCAACTTGGAATAGTTTATCTGACACAGCTGCAACAAAATATTTAACCTACACACAATCCATGCTCGTATTCCATGGTGGAAGAGGCTAATGTGATGACATATCACAGTGAATGTGTTTATTATATGAGATCATCATTTTTTTTCTCAACTGCAATGATCCATTGTTCCATCTAATCAATAGAGGTGTGTAAAATATGCAACAGTTGTGGGGTATCCCACGTGGAAAAATCTACACTGGTAAGAGATCTGTCAAATGGAAACCATGAAGTAAGCAGTTGACCACTTACAACAGAATGTTCTGACAAGATGGGGGTATGAGAACCATCTAGACTAGTTGAGGGAGATATGAATCTCTGTGAAATCCTATCATGGACCTCTTGAGGAAGCACTGCAACCACACCTGTTTTCTCCACACATAACTTGAGGATAGCTCGACATTGTTGGGGGTCATGTAGCATGAGTGCAAGTTGTTTCTTAATGGAACTGGAATTGTGAGATGAGTGCACATATTCCTAGGTTTCCATCTATGTATATAGAGCATCCAATTCCATATGTGTGTACCTTTGTACCTATCTCTGGCTCAAAATGGGGAACAATTTATGGCTATGTATCCAAAGGGACTTAGCTCTACAAAACCTAGGGAAGAACATACAATATCAGGATGGTGGTGTTGACAATTGTAGTAGAGCGGTTGCCAAATTCTTTTAATATAGTGTCGAAATGGGTGTGGTTGGGGCATGAGGAAGTTGTGAATGGACATCAATAGGTAAGGTATTATGTTGGTTGGGTAGTTCCTCAATGATGGGGGTATATTTATGTGTCACCGATGGGTCATCCATAATGGTTATCATTGTGGACGATGATGGAAGGGGGTTAGTGGAATGAATGGGAGTGGTAAAGTTGTGGGTTAGAGGTGGAAGGGAAAATAATGAAGTGGCAGCAATGACAATGGGGTAATTGATAGACTTGGAGTGCAAGTCGGTGAAAAGATTCTTTTGAGGGAAAATATAAGTAAGTACTTTGTGAAATTTCTTACCTGATATAGTGGTGTCATATTATATAGAGGAGAAAGGAATCTGAGCCACACCCCAAAGTAACACTTCCTCTTCACCTTCATCATCCCCTTCCTCTATACTAGAAGGTGTCCTCTCTCGCTTTGCTAAGATGGTCTCTACACCATATGTCAGCAAAGGATCTTACCATTGCACGATTGTAGGCATCATGTAAGAGACACTTGATTTATTATTTTCAACAATGACACTTGGAAAGGAGGTGAATTCCTTGTCTAACATGGAAACATCCAAATAAAATGGTAAAGGGTTCATATTTAAAATATCTAGAGCAGTTCCAAGAGGTCGCACAAATGTATGATCATGGTTCATCTTGAACCATATGATGTGGGTGTGTCGATTGAGTAGTGATTGTGGGATTCATGGTCTTTGTGTTTCATCAATTAGGTCGTTATAAAATTGAGAAAAGGATGCAATGTGAGTTTTTTCATTGGTGGTCATAGTTCAAATATGTCGGATATGCTAGGAATCAAAGAGTTTAGCAATGTAATTGTCAGATGCACAAGAGATGTTGCAACCCTGCAACAACTACCACTTTCGCACAGTGAATGCTACTAATAAGTATCCATATATGAAGTACTTGACCTTCTCATGCACATCCATGGAAGCCTGTAACATTTATTTGAGGAAGTGTTTACACCAATTCAAATGTGCACCATTTTTGTTGAATTCTACTACTACTATGGCATCAGGGGTGCACTCGTTTTTGGTGTAATTATTCATTCCTTTCCCACTATTCAAATAGTATGCCATACGGACTTTATAATTGTTGATCAGTGCATTGTGCACTGTGAAATCCTCTCCTAGTTCTGTATTTTTCATATAAGATAATTTCACCCTTTTTTCTCCCATGCTTCCTAGAGCCTTGGAAGTCATCTATAGAATGCTTCCCTTCCATGGAAACCTAGTGAGCTTATGAATTTCCTCAACATGAATGGGATAGGCCTAGTCTAACCGTAAGGTAGTGTTATTCACATAGAAGACAAAGAATTTTGTGCACCGACCGACTTCTTTAGTAGTTCCAAAGACTAGTAGGTCACAAAGACTCATCAAGGTGGAATATAATAGTGGTATGTACTTAGTTTTTCACTGCACTGAAATTGTCCATTCGACAATGTGTTGCAATCCATAAATTCATGAATATCCATTTGTGGAAACAAGGAATCTATGAAATTTAGGCCAACCAATCAAGTTTTCTAGACCTTCCCATGGAGATCACCCTTAACTATAACATGCAGATCAATAAATTCCTCAGGAATTACAATTTTTAGAAGGGCTCATTGACTAGTAGTGCATACCATCGTAACATACAAAAGTTGGTAGAAAATGTGCACTGTTGGACAAAGGCATGGTCTCATAAAGTTATCATGGGGCTCCAAGCCTGAAGATACAAAGAACTTGATGAAAACATGATACTGATCAATAGTTATCCAAAGGCGAGTTTATAAACAATGGCAGGGGATGGTGAAGACATTTAAAACCATTAATATAGACAAGATGGCACCCATTTTTGGATTAATGTCGGACATCATGAGTAGAAACAAAAAAATCTATGAGGTTAGGTGGGAAATTAAGGGAAAAAGTGGAAACACAACGTAGGGATATTGGGGTGAATAGGAAAGTAATGGCCTCACCAATGATCACTCAAAAAAGTACTGAAAAATGTGAGGTATCACCAATGATGAGACAACAAGCAAAAAGGTATCAACGACATTTAACTAACCCAGTGATAGCGATATGCACGAGTTTCAATCTTGGAGGATACGAGATATGAAGGGATTTGATTTAGACCTACCCAACCACAAAGTTGATATCCAAGATGGATAAATTGATAGGGACTACTAGAATATAGGACAAGTGAAAGTTGAACACATCACCAATCTATTGACAGACATGGAAAACAACAATTAATGAAAATCCTACCTATTTTATGCACTCCCCTATACATGAGTGCTACACAATTTCACTTACTGAGAAGAAATGTAGGGCATCAACCACACACCATTCACCCATCTGGGATGAATAATACCATCTCGTTGCATGATCCTAACAACACTAGATTCATGGATTTCCACAACTATAAAATGTCCCATCGAGTGAATCAGTAGCTTCCTTGGACGTTTATGATACTTGATATCATGTAAGAGGACTTGTTCACCTTACTTAAATGACATATTCTTAATATTTCAGTCATGCTAAAAACTTTTTCGATCCTTTTCTACCGTCTGATGAAACTATTCTAAGAATCTAGCTTATTGAAGTTCTATTAATTCCACAATTCGTGTTACGATGGATTCATCATCTTTCATCGTAGTAGCTT